>JAGKTI010013457.1:0-11326 GCA_018397915.1 Birgus latro
GATATTAATGAGAAAACATCATAGGTAAGAAACATTAAAAAAAAAAAATGCATTTACACTGATGTGAAGATTGGCTTGGTGTACGGGACTGGTGGCGGGGCGAGGCTTGGCTACTGTCGCCTGCGGGGCCTAAGTCATCACTATCACTGTCAGCAGATATTTCCACATCTTGCTGTGTTTTTTCTGCCTCTCTCATGAATCCCTCGAAGTCAGAATCGTCACTGGGGTCATCAGAATGAAAAAGGTTAGGGATCCTAGGATCGCTGGCTGCTTGGGGAGGGGTGGCAGGACGGCTGGTCGATGGGGCAGGGTCTCTTGGGGTTCTCATGAATTTTGTGATTACAAACTGCTTCCTCTTGTTAACCCCATCTCTGTGTAGGTCAGCATAAAAACGAAGGGCCCTGTCAATACCGTGGCATGCTTGCTGAGCCCTAAATTGCCCCATTCGTTGTTCACAATGGTTTTTTTCAGCTGGTCAAAGACGGCAAGAATATTGACCAGGTTATGCATCGTTAATTCTCGGCTGCTTCGCTTTTATGCTGACCTCCACAGAGATGGGGTCAACAAGAGGAAACAGTGACGATTCTGACTTTGAGGGATTCATGAGAGAGGCAGAAAAAACACAGCAAGATGTGGAAATATCTGCTGACAGTGATAGTGATGACTAGGCCCGCGGGTCCACAGTAGCCAAGCCTCGCCCCGCCACCAGTCCCGTAAACCACGCCAGTCTTCACATCAGCATAAATGCATTTTTTAAAAAAATGTTTCTTACCTATGATGTTTTCTTATTAATATTACTGTACAGTACATCAGTTCATGTTTATTTCATTTATCACCATAAAATTAAGAGGTAGAGTCGAGAGAAAGAGTGGGAAAAAGTGCTTACCTTCGGATGAAGCCGACCAATTTGTAGTCAGCACTGCCTCACTTGCCACTGAACCTGATGTGTTTAAACCTCTTCCCTTTGAGGAACTGGCATAGCCACCCATTCGATGCCTTGAAAGGTTTCGTTGGAGGATTAATGGCTTTTTTAAGGCACGTGTGATAGAATATCTTTGCCTGCTCCCTTATATGGCGTCCATCTAATGCAACCCTTTCCTTTTTCTTTCTTTGAATGTAGTGAGCAAGATATCTTTCCATTTTTATTAGCACTTCATTGTTGTCCACCAGCATTCTACCATCAAATTGAGCACCTCCATAGTTATTCGCTGCTTGCTTGATTTGTTCACTGTTCTTTAAAATCATTCTCACTGTTGATTCACGAACACCAAACTCCTGACCAATAGCAGAATTACCTTCACCTGCATTTTTCCTTTCAATCAATTTCAGTTTGGTCTCCAAAATTATTTTCTTGTTCTTCTTACCTGTTGGTGCCATGCTAACACACATGCAAGGTTAGACTGCTGGGGTATTGCGAGGAGCACCACGAAATTGTGAGGGGGTCAGTGACCTTGGTTGGAAACAGGTGCAAACAAACGTGGCGGGGCGGCAGACCACTAAAATAGGAGGCTCAGTACGCCCAATGAACCATGACGTCATTACTCAGGGTGGCGTGGCATAGTAGTGCGGGAAAACGACTCTCCCACCACTCGACCTCGCAAAAGTGTGGTGTGATCAGTCACAAAGTTCATAAATGTTAAAAAATACATGACTTTTGGAAGTACCTCACAAAATTGGTGAATCATAAAGTTAAAGTTCGCAAAGTTGAAGGATGTACTGTATATATATATATATACGGTAAAACCTCGATATAACGGACTTCAGTAGACCGGAATTCGCTTTTATCGGACTCGAGGAGCTACCGGACTAAACCCCTATATATCGGAAAAACTCCAATACACTAATCCCTCCAATATCCGATGTAATAGAGCCAAAGGCATGTCCGGATATTGGTTTTGTCCGGATATTGGTCCTGAAGCTCCAGCACTGGTTTTTCATGACCCTAACCTAACCTAACCTAAATCAGAAAACTACCTTCCTACCTCCCTACTGGACATGTGTAGCACTTATTTAGGTCCCTTTTCACATAAATAATGCATACATAGCATGAATTTATTGAATTTTAACCAAAAAATGATGATTTGGGGTGAGTGAGTCATAGGAGCTCAGAACTTGCCAGTATAGTATAAGTAAGTATCGGACATGGAAATCATCTTTTCTCATATTTTATGCACTAAATTATTGGATACAAAGCATCAAATACAGTAAATGATGTTAATTGCTACCAGAAAAATGGTTAGGTTAGGTTAAGTTAGGTTAGGTTTGGTTAGGTTAGGTTAGGTTATGACCGGACATGAAATTCACTGCTTCAACCTTTTTCATAGCTGGTGCACTTAATAACCATGCATGAAAGAATTAAATTAAAAGCAGGAAATTATGATTAACACAATGTTAGGTTAGGTTAGGTTAGGACCGGACATGAAATTCACTGCTTCAGCCTTTTTTCTAGCTGTTTTACTTAAGAACCATGCATGGGAAAATTAAATAGCAAGCAGGAAATTATGATTAACATTTAGGGTAATTTTTTAACACATGTACAGCATGATGAAAACAGGTTAGGCATGAAAATATTTATGGTAACCATAGGTTAGGTTAGGTTAAGACCAGACACAAAATTAACTGCTTCAACCTTTTTTCTAGCTGTTTTACTTAAGAACCATGCATGGAAAAATTAAATTGCAAGCAAGAAATTATGATTAACATTTAGGGTAACTTCTTAACACATTAACAGCATCATGAAAACAGGTTAGGCATGAAAATCTTTATGGTAACCATAGGTTAGGTTAGGTTAGGACCGGACATGAAATTCACTGCTTCAACCTTTTTTCTTCCTGTTTTGCTTAAGAACCATGCATGGAAAAATTAAATTGCAAGCAGGAAATTATGATTAACATTTTCGGTAATTTTTTAACACATGTACAGCATGATGAAAACATGTTAGGCATGAAGTTAGGGTACTTATGAACAAAAAGCGGCCGTCCTGATGTAATAACCCACTCTATCATCTCAGACTTTGACAGGAAGACGTTGCACCTGACACACCTTTCCACTTGAGAATCACCAGCACTTCTCACCAACACTTTCACCAAGTTTTTTTTTTTTTATAACTGGAATAACATCACTGCACTGTACACAACAGTAAATTCCCGTGTGGTCTAGTGACGATCCATGGAGCCTTGTGAACTTCTCAGCAGCAGCTTTCAGCTCCGTTCCACGTACCAACACACCAGCAGCATGTTGTTGTCAATACGAAATCAACGTGAAGCGGTCGATGTCTGCATACTTAGGAGTAAACATCACCTTCCTCTGCACGTTTCGTCTGGTCTTCGATGCGAAATCAGCCGTGTACTGATGAGTTTGTCTCAGGACTTCTTGATATCAAACAAGGTGGAGCGAGGGAGGTTGAACTCACGTAAGATGCGCCCTGTTGACCAGCCGGCGTCCACCTTGTCCAATATCTGCCTCTTCTTCTCCAGAGTCGGAACCACTCTTTTCCTTTTCTCAGGAGGCAGGGCCATCATCACACACATGATGAAGAAGGTGAAGAGCAGTATCAAGCACTGTAGGAGGTAGGGTATCACCACAAAAGCAATCACTTCGGCCGCCATTTTTGGAGTTGTTCACGAGGGAGGAGGGGAGTGGGTAATGGCGACCGATAGTGGCATCACGAGTGTAAACTGAGGGGATCGGCGCGCACGGGAAATTCAAACTGTCGCGGTCCCAAAAAATAGAAAATTAATCGATTTTTTCGGATTTTTTTCCCATTTTGGGGGTTGGGCAGCCCAGAATGTCCGGTTAGTGAGTATGTCCGGTTATTGGACGTCCGGATATTAGAGGGATTACTGTATAGCCAGAAAGCAGTCCGGACTGCATGACAACTTCAGCTATGTTCACCACAATAAGACAAGTAAAAGACATGTTTTTCAGTGCATAGTACAGTATTATTATACCATTTGATTAATGTAGTGAAGGTATAACACAGTACAATACTGCAATGGTGGTAAAAACTACCGATGCAATCCGGACTAATGTCTGATATATTGGAAAAAGTCCGGAATAGCAGGGGTAAGTCCGGATGTCGCTTTTATCGGAAAATCGCTTATTTCGGACTGGCCTGAGCCCCAATTAGTCTGTTATAGTGAGGTCTTACTGTATATATATATATTATATATATAAATACAGTAAAACCTCGATATAACGGACTTCAGTAGACCAGAATTCGCTTTTATTGGACTCGAGGAGCTACCGGACTAAACTCCTATATATCAGAAAAAGTCCGATATAGCTAGAAAGCAGTCTGGACTGCCTGACAACATCAGCTATGTTCACGTTCACCACAATAAGACAAGTAAAAGACATGTTTTTCAGTGCACAGTACAGTATTATTATACCATTTGATTAATGTAGTGAAGGTATAACACAGTACAATACTGCAATGGTGGTGAAAACTACCGATGGAATCTGGACTAATGTCTGATATATCGGAAAAAGTCCGGATTATTAAGGGTAAGTCCGGATGTCGCTTTTATCGGAAAATCGCACATTTCGGACTGGCCTGAGCCCCAATTAGTCCATTATAGTGAGGTCTTACTGTATATATATACACCTGAAGCAGGTGGAGATTGTTAGGCGTGAGTGGGTTGAACTTGCAGGTGAGTCTCTTGAGTGTGTGGAGGAGTTTTGTTATTTGAGAGACATGTTATGTGCCAGAGCTGGGGCTGGAGTTAGCTCGGTTGCTAGGGTGAGAAGTGGCTGGAAGAAGTTCAGGGAGCTGTTGCCTCTCCTGACATTGAGAGGACTCTCCTTATGTGCTACGGGGTCTTTTTATGCAGCATGTGTTAGGAGTGTGATGCTGTATGGTAGTGAGACCTGGGCAGTAAAGGAAGAGGATATTCGCAGGTTTATACGTACAGAAATGACAATGATTAGGTGGATATGCAGTGCGTCCCTGTGTGCAAGGCCTGGGGGGGCTGGATTTACGATGGAAGAGTTGAGAGGTAGGATGGGACTTGAGTGTATTGGTGTTGTGATGAGGAGAGGTAGGCTGAGGTGGTTTGGACATGTGGAGAGGATGGGGGAATGATAATTGGGTACAGAGGGTGAGAGGTGTTAATATTGGGGGAGGGGTTGGGAGGGGCAGACTGAGAAAGACATGGGACGAGGTCATTAAGTGTGACTTAAGGGTTAAGGGACTGAACAGGGAGGCTGCCAGGGATCGAGCAGCGTGGAGAGCGCCATTAGGTGACCAAGGCAGACGCATGCAAGCATGTTGGAGCCTTCAAAAACACAATGAAACAAAAAGAATGATTAGCCAGGCTTTCAGAGAATTTTAGTCTATCTTAGCTTGGGGACTAAAATAGTGTGTTGTCTATTTACATATATTTGAATAAATTGTGTGCAATTAGTAAAAGATTACCTTCAGTACTTCTGATGTGTGTGTTCTAGCATGCTTTAAAGAAGAAAGCTGTTCCACTGAAAATTATGTACTTGACAAAAGCTTAGTTAGTGAATCAGCCACATTATTCAAAACAAAACGGCAGTGCGGTATGGCACTTTAACCACAGCTGAGTGCAAGGAGGAGCTGAGTGTAGTGCACTTACTAAACTAAGTGTACTAAATTGTTTATTGGAAGCTTTTTATTGACCAATTCTTGTAGATGAACAGCTCTAGGTCAGGAGGGGATAAAGATGATCCACTTTCACCCAACTCTAGAAAATGTTTCAAACAGACTGCATGGTTTCTTGTGCCCTTCCACCTGAGTTGTTGCCTGCACCTGTCTCCCCACAGCTCTCTTTGCCTTGGTTCTTTTTTGGGGGATGGGAATCTTGCCCATCCCTTCACGTCAGCCATATAGGCATAGTTTTTGGTGCTTTTCAATGAGTCCGATTTGCAATCAGCAACTGCACATACATATTTCATCATGTTAGACTTTGGCTGCTGCTAAGATCGTCCAGACATCCAACAGGTATTGTTATGAAGAGTCATACATCAGGTAGGGCAGCATATTGAAAGATGTTGCCAAATCTGTGGCTTCATATCTGTTTTCTTTTGCCGATACTAATGAATGACAAATATTTTAATCACTGTTACCTTGCTCTATGGATGGTTCTAGTAAAACTGCCTAGGTTTTGTCTCTGTTAGAGATGAGTAAACTGACGAAAAATGAGTTTACAAAATGACACTTAAGTTATATTACATATAACCTAAAGGCTCTCATATTGTAATTTCTTTGTTGCATATCATGCCAAATGAGTAATTTGATGAGTAAAATATGTTTTGGGATGTTTTACTTTGTGTTAAAATTAAAAAGAAATTAAGCACCGGCTACTTTTTCAGTGCCTACCTTGCATCAAAGCCGGGCAACGGAAGTGAACCTAGCAGCAGATTTCTGAAACAGAATCTAGTGTTAATCTTTTCGCGCACCGTAAATTTTATAAAGTTTCACGGCTCACGATTTTACTTGCCCGCGCTCGCCACCAGGCCGCCTGCCCGACGCAAATTGCACGTATTCTTGCCTTATTTTTCGCCGCCCAAACCTCTAAATATTGCCCTGAAACTCACATCATCTTATTTGCCGATGTTTGTTCTAGCTGCTAAGCCAAAAGAAAAACCAGAAAAATACGAATAAAAGTACATTAGGCCGCCGTGAATAAACATTTCGGAAGGTTGATCTCACTTCCCAACATCGTCGTTCGAGTGTTTTCCATCATACAGAAAAATGCTATTAAAAGTTTTGATAGAGACTTTCATTGGCTTTCTAATGAGGTGTGTCCGGTTGTGATGCAATTTGTACTTTTCGAGAAAATAGCCAAAAACTAAAAGCCATTTTTGTAATACTGATTTTTGTTCAGGGAGGTATACTACGAAGTTTTCTCACACACCTTATGTTTTTATTAAATAAACTTATGTAGAATTTCATAAGCTTTCTCCTGATACCTTTTTGTTTTGATACGCCTCATAGATTCCGAGTAAATCACAAAAAACTACAGGGTACTCACGGCCGCGGTGCACTTTCGTCATGTGCGCACAATAACCGTCTACGTAACAACAACTTTTCATTAGAGAAATTACATAGTTATGTCCTGTACATACGTAGAATTCACTGATTTTTATCATGGTTCTTACAGGAAATCGATATGTTCAATAATTTTGGAGTAAATGGACGACAAAGACTGAATACTCTTCCTCGCCCGCAGGCGAGATAAAAACGCTCAATTTCCCTGCCTCACGAATACTTACTTATTTTCACTCGTTAGGTTTTATCATTATTATTATTTTTTTTACTCAAATTATAAATGTAAAATATCATAAGCTCTTTGATAGTGCTCTCAGAAACTCAACATGACCACTAGTCGTTTTGGTAGGTACTGATACTGAAGCTGAACTTTCTTCCACCTCATATGTGTATATGTAAAAAAAAACAATACTTATTTGTGAAAAAAATATAGAAACAGGTCAATATACACATCAACAAAATATGGATAACTCATTTGCTCCAGAGGTGTTGAGCTGCTGGCAGGAACTTGAAGGAATTGAAGATGAGTTAGGTAGTGTGTGAGCTTGTATTTACTTAATTGTGATTGACAGGAAATGAGCTACGCTCGTGGGGTCCCGTCTCTGTTTCTCAATAAGTCAAATTTTGCCTTAAACTCATTTAAGTTTTTAGACTGGACGATCTCTTTGTCCAGGCTATTCCACAGGTCTATACATCTATACGGAAAACTATATTTCTTGATGTCCTTCGAGCAGCTTGGCTTCTTTAGTTTCATTCCGTGTCCTCTTGTTGCTCTCTCATCCCACACAAACAGATTTTCTCTGTCAATTTTATCTACTCCTATCATGGTTCTGAACACTGCAATCTTGTCACCCCTCTCTCTCTCCTTTCCTCTAAGGAAGGCAAATCCAGCCTTTCCAGCCTCTCTCTGTATGGCAAATCTGCCAGACTAGGGACCATCTTGGTTGCTGTTCTTTGTATTCTCTCAATCTTGGTTATATCTTTCTTTTTGTGTGGGGACCACACTACTGCTGCATATTCTAACTTGGGCCGGATCATGGCCACTATCAGTTTTTTCATCATCTCCTCATCCATGTAATGAAATGCCACTCTTATATTGGTCAAGAGTTTATATGTCTCTCTCACTATCTTATTTATATGCTTTTCAGGTGACAAACTATCCTGGACCAGCACTCCCAAATCTTTCTCTTCTCTCGCTTTTCTAATTGGTTCATTACCCATCAAATAGTTCAATGATGGCCTCTTGGTACTTTTACCCATTTCCAATATTTTACATTTTTTTGCGTTGAATTTCATTTCCCACATCCGGCTCCAATCATATATCCTATCCAGATCCTATCTATCTATCTATCTATTGCCAGACACCATAATCCCGTAAGGGGTGGCCATTTGACTTTGAGTTATTTTTTTTTACGGGGAGGGGCACTAACCCTCCACCAACCCACTTGTTGACACGTAGGGAGCACGTATGGTTTGGTTATATGGTTACCACCCAGCGTTGTAAATGGTTTCTTGGCTTACAGGAAACCATTTGGCTTGTCACTCAATGTAATGCCACCTGTAAAGGAAAGAAAAGCAGTAAGAAGTGACAGGAAATATAGGAGAAATAGGAAGAAAGGAGGGCAGGCACAGAAAAAGAATGATAAAGGCTAAGGAAGAAGTAGACAGCACTACATCAAGTGAGTGGATGATGGTCGCCACCAGATCCTCCTGTAGCATTTTACAGTCCTCTTCAACCTCTACCTTTCTCAAGATCTTTGCATCATCAGCAAACAGGCTTGCGTAGCTGTTCACTCCATCTACCATATCATTTACATAAATCAAGAACATTACTGGTGCCAACACCGAGCCCTGTGGGACACCACTTGTTACTTCCCTCCATCCAGATGTCCTGTCCTTTATTACTGTCCTCATTTGTCTGTCACTCAAAAAGTCTCTCATCCATTCCAGGAGGCTTCCCTTCAGTCCTCCTATATGCTCTAATTTCCATAATAGTCTCTTGTGGGGTACCTTGTCGAAGGCCTTCTCCAGATCTAAGTACATACAATCCACCCAACCGTCTCTCTCCTGTAGCACGTCAATCGCCCTTGAGTAGAAGCTCAACAAGTTGGAAACACATGACATTTCACTTCTGAACCCAAACTGACTTTCAGTCAAAATATTCATCTCTTCCAGATATTTTATCCATTTATCTTTCAGGATTCTCTCACACAATTTCGCAACCATGCTGGTTAGGGACACTGGTCTATAATTCAGGGGTTCTTCCTTGTTTCCTCCCTTATAGATTGGCACCACATTTGCCCTCTTCCATTCCCGAGGCACTTTCCCCTCTTCCAAGGAGCACACAATTAAATTGTGAATCTTATCCGCCAGTTGTTCTCTGCATTCCTTCAGTACCCAATTAGAGATTCCATCCGGTCCTGGGGCCTTCCTTACATCTTGAGCTCCCAGTAATTTATACACTTCCTGCACTTCCACTTTTATATTTTTTATCAATACATTTCTAATCACTCCCTCTCCTTCCACAAACTCCCTTTCCTTAGTGAAAACCGATTGGAAACATTTGTTCATTACTTCAGCTTGCATTACTGCATCCTTGTAGACCTCTCCTTCTACTTTCAGTTTGGTGATTCCTTCCCTTTGCTTCAATTTGCTATTAACAAATCTATAAAACAATTTGGGTTCATCCTTACATTTGTCAATTATACCTTTTTCAAAGTTCCTTTCTTCCTCTCTACGTATTCTTGTATATTCATTTCTAGTTCTTTTATATTTTTCCTTTGCTCTGATATTACCTCTCTTTCTCCATTTGTTCCATGCCATGTCCCTCACTTTTTTTGCTATTATACACCTTCTATTAAATCACACTTTTTTCTTGTTTTCTTTCCCACTTACTCTTGGCACATATTTTTCCACTCCCAAATTGTAGAGGTGTAAAAAGATATCCCACTTCCTCTGTATCTCTCTTGTTTCTCTGAATTTTCTCCAGTCCACATTTTCAAAAAATTTTCTCAATTCTGCAAAGTTTGTTTTCCCAAAGTTGTATCTTCCTTGCCTATAAAGCTCATCTCTTGGCACCACGTTTCCTTTTATCATCTGGAACTCAATGACCACATGATCACTTTTTCCTATAGGACACAGATAATTTAATGATCCAATTACATCAGGTTCTTTGGATAGTAGCAAATCTAATCTTGCTGGTGTGTCATCACCTCTGAATCGTGTCTCTTCTTTAACCCACTGTGTCATTACATTATTCATTGCTATATTTAACAATTTAGTGCCCCACGAATCTTCGCTACCTCCCGAGTCCCATTCCTCCCAATTCACCTCTTTACAATTAAAGTCACCCATTAGGATTATATTGTTGCTTTTCTCGATCATTTTCTGTAGATAACTAACCATGTCTGACAACATCTCCTGGTATTCATCGTCATTCCATGCTCTTGTCTTAGGGGGAAAATATACCACTGCCATATCTCTCTTACCATTCTCCCCAGTTTCTAATTTCAAATTTATGGCTTCGGCCCTGCCCTCTGCCATTTCCACAGTATCTACGTTTATATTGTCCTTCACTGCAGTCATCACTCCTCCTCCCATTTTTTCTTTTCTGTCTCTTCTCCATAATTTGTATTTCCCACCTCCCATATGAATATCAATATCTTCTTTAAATTTAGTCTCTACAAAGCACATAACATCAGGTTCGTGTGCCCTCAAAAAATCATTGATTTCTAACCTTGCCGATACTAGTCCATCAATGTTTGTGTACGCCACTTTCAAACTTTTTTCATCGTTTTTTATACTCTCGTCTCTCCTTCCTTCCGTCGGTACCACTTTCTCAATTTCTGGTCCATAACTCTCCAACAGAACTCTGTCTTCTCTTTCTCCGTTCGTTGTTCGTTTTTTCTTTGCTTCCTTTACTAACTCCTTTAATTTAGCTCTTTCCTCTTCATTTGCATCTCTCCTAATCCAAACATTTTTAAACCCCTCTTTCTCTGACAATTTCCACGTTCTACTTATGATTTCATTCACTATTACTTGGGACTTAAACTTTACTTTCAAGGGCCTTGCCCCACCATCCTCGTACTTTCCTAACCTAAACACTTCTTCAATCTCTTTTTGGGCTTCATTGTTTCCTTCCATTGTGTGTGTGTGTGTGTGTGTGTGTGTGTGTGTGTGTGTGTGTGTGTGTGTGTGTGTGTGTGTGTGTGTGTGTGCATCGCATGTGTTAGGCAAACGTGGTGCAAGGAACAGAGAATATGACACACACACACACACACACACACACACACACACACACACACACACACA
>JAGKTI010013457.1:11354-23006 GCA_018397915.1 Birgus latro
TGTGTGTGTGTGTGTGTGTGTGTGTGTGTCATATTCTCTGTTCCTTGCACCACGTTTGCCTAACACATGCGATGCACACAATAGATTTCTCCATGAACATTCGCTGCACGACATACGTATATAATGTCATATATGTGTCGCTGTGTGGCGTATTTTCTTGTCTCTGATCATTACGTAACTTTCCCCTTGTCACGAATTTTCTGCATCGTAAAGTCATGTTGAGTGAATCGTGACATCGAGTGATTTTGCGGGAGGAACGAATTATTATGAAATGTACGATGTTCGCTCGTTCTCTCAAATCGTCCGCTCGCGTGCTTGTATTCGCTCATGTTGTCAAAACTTTCGTCATTCTACCGCGAGTAATTGTTTTTGTGTGCGGGCGGTACGTTCCTCCAAGCGATAATTTTTGAATTGTCGGTTCCGCTCGGAACCGTTATACGCTGGCCGCGCCATCTTCCTGCGCTCGTCGCGCTATGTATTCAAATCGGAGCTGAGTCTGTCTGTAGACACGGCGCGCCTCGGTACGCCTCTCTAGGCTTGAGTGATTTCTTAGCGATTTCAGATCTCAGCTTGTGTTGGCGTGTTCCCGAAAGCTCCCACCCCCTTGGTGATCGTCGCAGCAGCTCGGTTTCATCCATACCGATTAGTATTTTCTTGTTTTCCTAGGTTTAAGCTTTTGAGATATTTGGCTGTTTGTCTGAGTGAGTGAGTGCATTCCCCTTCCTTTGATTTGAATTGGAGTCATGTAACGTAAATATATTTGCTTGTATTTAATAAATTTACAGTTCGTTTTTTTGAGCTTTGTTAAATGTAACAGTCGTGTTTAATTTTCCCACTTATTTAATATAGTTTTGCTACTCCACGTTAGCACAACTCTTTGTATTAAATCACGACTGGTACTTAGGCCAGCTTTTGGCATTAATCCTTAAATCCGTTGTGCTAGCTAGGAGTTTGGCTCAGCCAAGATCCTGTTTATCTTTATTATTATCATTTTTGATTGTTAAGGGGAGAAACTAACTTTCTTAGAGGCCAACGGTACAATATTACAGCCTAATNAGGCTTGAGTGATTTCTTAGCGATTTCAGATCTCAGCTTGTATTGGCGTGTGTCCCGCAGCTCCCACCCCCTTGGTGATCGTCGCAGCAGCTCGGTTTCATCCATACCGATTAGTATTTTCTTGTTTTCCTAGGCTTACATACCGATTAGTATTTTCTTGTTTTCCTAGGCTTAAGCTTTTGAGATATTTAGCTGTTTGTCTGAGTGAGTGAGTGCATTCCCCTTCCTTTGATTTGAATTGGAGTCATGTAACGTAAATTTATTTGCTTGTATTTAATAAATTTACAGTTCGTTTTTTTGAGCTTTGTTAAATGTAACAGTCGTGTTTAATTTTCCCATTTATTTAATATAGTTTTGCTACTCCACGTTAGCACAACTTTTTGTATTAAATCACGACTGGTACTTAGGCCAGCTTTTGGCATTAATCCTTAAATCCGTTGTGCTAGCTAGGAGTTTGGCTCAGCCAAGATCCTGTTTATCTTTATTATTATCATTTTTGATTGTTAAGGGGAGAAACTAACTTTCTTAGAGGCCAACGGTACAATATTACAGCCTAATTGAGCGTCTAGTCTCTGCTGTGTACCATTGAGAAAGTCTATAAATTCTCGACTCTAGAGAATTGGCGAAGTGAGCCAGCATAAAGTGAAATCGCTGCTCGATTTCACGAGTCTATTCTCTCTTAGTAAATGACTTGATAGTCATTCTTAGCACACACAGCTATACATTGTATACTTGAGTTATACAATATCATTATCCTTGTGAAATACCTAAATTTCCCCTGACACTGTATACTCGAGTTATACAATATCATTATCCTTGTGAAATACCTAAATTTCCCCTGACACCCCTGTCAGTCAATGCACACAATATTTCTCGGTGAACACTCACTGCACTATTTTATACGTATATTTCACACTGAACCACATGTAATATAAAACACTATCACATGATTCCATCCCAGCCTCCTCTGTTATTCCCTTCCTTACTGCATGGCGTATGAGAGCACCTGCTCCCTTAGCAACTGATGCATATGTCTATGTATCTCCATGGCATAACATAATGCCTGTTATGGTAGGTCAGTTATTTCACTAATCCAGGCACTATATGTTTCACAGATATAAGTAATGGCTTCACTATAAGGGTAAAATACATCATTTACGGGCAGGGTGAGTGGAAACCCCACTATAACAAACCAGACTCCTGCCTCTAGGCCTAACTGCTGATAACGGGCCCCAGTGCTTTACAAACAATATATCTATGTTCAACAGACACAATCACTTCACAGTATAGTCAAAAACACTGTACAATCAAAATATTTCAATAATGGCTTCAGCCTCGGGTGGGAGGGGGGAAAATGGCGGATTTAAAGGGACAACGCAACACAGAACAACCCTGCTGTTTGGCTGCTAGTGGAGCACTGAGATTCTGTCACTACGTACAGGCACATATTAACCATTGCAGTGTTGCCAAGGTCTTACCTCGGGAGAGACACGTGGCTGCTAGAACGCTACAAAATTTGACGCAAATCGACTGAAAACTTATTTTTTGGTTAATTTGTTTTTTTTTTCATTTTCACGTGATTTGAGGTCCTGTGCTTTGCCACACCACACCACATGAAACGCAAATTGCGGTCCCGTGCGCGAAAGAGTTAAGTGTCTAAATCCCAGTAACTTTCCCTCAGAAAGCGGTATCTGGCAACTGTCACGGCCTAGTTATATTTCCTACACTGCACACCGGGAAGAGCAGTATTTAGGTAAACAACACCAAAAAGCAATATGAAAGTGTTGTTACCGTGTATATCTCGCATTATAGAGGAAACCACAATTTACTACAGTTGAAGCTGAGCTGTACGAAAGAATGTGAAATATACTGCCTACAGCTCAACAGTTTCAGGGTTACAATGTGAAGAAACTCTTGTAATACTTACTGTACATTCTAAATCAACAATACTGAAGGAAAAATAACCCATAAAATAAAATCCACAGATAAAGGTAATGTCGAAATCATGAGTGTCATCAAATCAGAAAAATAAACCTCTAAAAATATATTATTATCCACATTCAGATCTCTATGCAGGATGATATTTACGCGGAAAAACAAAGCTGTGAGTGCTGTAAGCAAGGTGGATTGCCAACATGAAACTACAACCTCTCAGCGTGAGCAGATTATTGCTCTTTATTTAGCAAATATTCCAGCAAGACAGATATCCTGGCAGCTCAACATCAAGAAAAGGACAGTTAACAGATGGATAAAGACATACAGAGAGGCAGAACATAGAAAATTAGCCAAGAAATGGAGTCCTTTGTTGCACAACAAAAGACCAAGACAGACAAATTATTGCATGTGCCCAAGAACAAGACCTAACCACCTGTATTGTTATCAAGAAGCAAATTAATCTGCCAGTATTCAGTGAAGTTCGTGAAACCAGTGCCATTATTGGGTGAAAATTGGTCATTTTTATTCGCATTAGGAAACTCCAACATGCACTAAAATATGTAGGGCAGTCTCATGAAAGAACAAAATAGTGAGAGGGTGAGAGTCAAAAGTAGGAGTGACAAGGAAGAGAACTGAAAACGAAAAGGATTGAAGAAAAAAAGGAAGGGGGGTGGGGGGGGTAGAATCATGACAAAGGCCGGAACACATACATTCCTCTCCATGGCGTGATAATGACTGATCTAAGTTGAGGGGTGCCTGGCAGTGTTGCCAAATGTATCAGATGTAATTGAGCTAGATTGAGGTCTGAAATGCGCTAGGAAAATGTTCGTCTCCCCGTCCCTGGTAGTAAGGGTTATGATGATGATAATAGCAATGATTATTGTTTTGATGATCATAAAAAAAAAGTAATAATGGTAACAAACAGTACCGCTGCTGCTGCTGCTACTGTAATGATGCTAAATATCAAAGAAATAGAATAATAATGAAGATAATTATAATATATGTATTTATTTTGTAATTATTTTTACATACTATCAATGGGAGTATATGTCTATAATGTCTATGCTCATTACTCACCCTTAGTTGAGGGAAAAAATTATGGTGTCCTCTAGATCCTCGTCAGCTTCCTCATCTAATACAGTAATTCGGATGAACAGTGCGGTGCAGGTTCTGATGAAGTACTTGCAGTAGCTCCTGACGATTTTGTTTCACTGTATGTTGCCACTGTTCCTATTTGCTTAACTACTACTTCTGGTAGTTCATATGAATAGCAACATTTTCCCACTCTCCGCAGGCCACTTCTCACAGTGGCACTAACGGATTTTGAGTTTAGCCGGTTTCTGAGCTTGCTTTTAACTATGTTTATTTGACTAAAGAGCCTCTCAACTTCAGCATTCGAGTGAGGGAGTGAAAGTATATTGAGTGCCAGCTCAGAGAGATCATGAAAACTATTTACTCCTATTGCATCTTTGTAACTAGCCACTTCAGGCCAAAATTTGACCGTTGATGTTGTTTCTTGCCACCGAACAACTGTTAAATTTCGCCACTGACTGTCAATTTTGTCAATTTGTTCAGGATGATATCCCAACACTTCAGCAATTTCTATTACAGGTTCTTTAACCACTTTCAGACACTCTTCAACCAAAAACAAAGACATCTTCTTCAAGATTTTGAAGTTATCTGGAAGTCTGTTTCGTAATTCATCACACAGTTTGACAGCGCATGAAATGCAACGATCACGAAGTTGTCGCTGACCTTCTTGTGTCAGATTTGAGGTAGAACACGTCTTTTCGAATTCATAGCCCAAATATGCTCTGGGGTCAATGTAACTGGCAATATCAGAGGTTAATGGATCGATTCTTGAGCTATGTATCATCACTCTCCTACTTGTTGCACTAATGAGATAAGAAAGGCCTGATAGTTTTGTTGGGTCGACATTTTCCCCCTGAAAGGTTTTCACAGTTCTCTGAACGTCCTGCAGAAGTGGGCGCAGAAAAAGCATGTAAAGTTTGTTAATGGGGTCACTGTACATGTTGTATAACATCTCTGCAGTAAAGCACTTTTCATCTGACCTTGCTATATTAAAGTGCATTTTAAGTTCTTCCCACTGAGCTAGAATGCGGGTCACTGCAGGTTCCAGTGATATCCACCTGGTGTCACATAATTTAGGTACCTGAAGTGGTTGTTTCCCATCATTCAATGTTTCATACAGAGTCTTGTAGATTAGCTGTCTTTTGGAAGAATGAGAAAACCAACTGTACGTCTCTCGCACCAAGAAATCGATGTTTCTAGGCAATGTTTCTGCCACAGCATGAGATAAAGCCAGTTGAATTGACTGGCACACACAACGCACCATGATTAAGTTTGGGAGTTCCAGTTCCTTCTTTAAAAGTTCACACACACCGTTATTTAATCCAACATTAACGCTTGCATTATCAACTCCAATACCAAGCAAGTTTTGGGGGTCCAGCTGTACATCACACAAAAGTTTCTTAATAGCATTTACAATAGACTGTGCTGTTCCATCTTGTAACTCCACTATACCAAGAAAGGTTGATACTATTTTCCTTAATTTCCTACTGAAATAGCGCACAATTACACCAAGCAGTTTTGTAACAGCAATATCAGTTGATTCATCTATAAGGAGGCTGTATTTTTCATCAGCAATATCATCCTTGAGGCTCTCCATAAAGTGGGGTGCTAGCACATTTACCACTATGTTTTTGCACTTGGTTTCAGATTTTTCACTGCACTGCTGTCACTGAACATTACTTTGCAAGCTTCTGACACATGGTCCACTGTTAAAAAGGAAGAATGTTCTGCTATTACCATTGCTAGTCGTCCTTCTGCTTGGCTTGATGAACGGCGTTGGGTGTCACTGGTATGTGAGAATGGCAGTTTTGTTTGTCTTGAGCTAGAAAAAGGTTCTGCAGATCGAACATGTTTCACAGAAGTTGTATGTCTTCTTAGGTCACTGAGTTTTGCTGTGATCTCGCATTTACAGAACGCACAGTATGCCTTAGTTTTGTCTTTTTCTAAAGGTCTCAGCCAATCCTTTAACTCTGGAAATGATTCCCAGCTCTTTCAATACATTTGTGTATAATTTGGCGCCATTCTGATAGTTATTCAAGAACTGATTGCACCATTTCAAGCTTTCAGTAGTTGAGCCAGCTAACTGGTAGGCGGACTAGCAGAGGCGAGGCGGGCCGCAGACAGAGTACTTACCCAACGATACGACTGACATGTACCGTACGGAGCAGTTGCCTTGTAGTCAAATTTCCAGTTTTAATCTTTGTTAAATACAGTCTCGGGAATTATGATTTGTATGAATTGTAAATGAAAAATATACGAGAATTAAATATTCTCTTATTATCTTAACTGGCCCGATGAAACGATAGTTTGAGAAATATTACGAAACACATGATTATTTTTTAAAGTAAAAAAGTCCCAGTCCTGTCCAGTTCGTGTTTAACTTACGGAATTCATATTCTCTAGCATGGAAAGAAGTAAATTTATGCTTAACATACCCATGACTATGACTTCTTGGAAATACGCTAGAACATGCACCAAATCAAAGAAAAATGCACCAGAAAATGCGCTATGCGCAAAATACGAAATTTACGCGCTGTTTGTCATGCCAATGCGCCAGAACTAGCGCATTTCGCGCCAATTTGGCAACACTGGTGCCTGGCGTGAGTCATGATGACGGGTGGAAACGTGCGAGATGTCACTTTTTATTTAATTACTGTTACTGATCTAAAAAGAAAAAATAAGCTAAACATAACTAATATTTCTCCAATATTGTTTTTCTCCTTTTTACACCATAAATTATGTTTACAGGGCAGGTGAAGAGTGTTGAGGTCTCATACCTCCCTATCAACTGAACGTTGCCAAACTCAGGGAGTTTTGTCTGCAACTTTAAGAAAGTGAGTCATCACTTCTTTGGGCGATTATACATCATGAAGAACAAAAGAAATAATTATGAAGAACAAAAGAAATATTGGGAAGCACAGCAGGAAGAACAAAAAAAATAATGGGAGGTATAGCAAGATGAACAAAAATACTGGGAAGCAAAGCAAAAAGAACAAAAGGAAGATATACTTGCAGTGTTAAGAGCACATCAAGAGGAACATAAAGAAGCCCAAGCACAGCACTATATGCAAGACAAGAGGAACTGTTAAGTGGGCACAGGCAGGAGCTTTGCCAGTTATGAAACGAGCCACAGGATGTGTTGTACAGCAAAGTAGAGGGAATAGGTGACCAGGTAATAGAAGTGAGGGAAGAAGTTCCTGTATGGTGGAGGATAAACTGAGAAGTGAAATACAGGCGGTGAATGACAGGGTCGAAGTCCTTGAACAGTGTCTGACTGAGGGTCTGCACCCAGTACACCCTTCAGGTGCCAGTGACAGGTGCCTGGAAGGAGATGGTGCAACTGAGGGAATAGTGGGCCCAATGGTCGTTAATATAAGATCAGAGAAGCAGATGGAAGTGCTGGATCAGTGGCAGCTTCCAGAGAATTTGCAGTGGCTGTGGGCAGTTACAGAATGCTGTGCTTATTATGGGGGACTGGTGGGTGTCAGGATGCAGCAGGAAGGAAAGGAAGAGACTCTGGCTGTGTATGCTGATAACACATGGGACCCCTGCATCTTGGATTTGGACTGCCTGGTGTCCTGTTCCTGCCTGTTTGACATCCATTTGATGCGAATGAGGCTGGAAAAAAGGAGCGTTCCACTCAGGGCTATTGAGCATGGAAGTCTACTCGTGATGAACAGACAGACTAGTGTTATCCCCCATAAGTCAGAGATGCTGCTGTACAGCATGAGCTATGAAATGCTGCACACTGTCCTGAGCTTGGTGGATCACAGCAGCCAAGTCATGATAGAAGAAAGAGTGACGATGGGCAGGACCTTAGTTAATCTATGGCAGAAGAAATACCCATTGTTACACTCATCCTGAGAAGATACATCAGGACATGGTTATGAGATTGTGCCAAGGAGCTGATAAGGAGCCACTGGGCAATGCATGGAAAAGGAGTATGGTTAAGCCCCAGGAAGAACTATCCAACCACTTTGTCAAGAGTGCTGTGTCTAGAGATGCCACCAATGGAGCATCTAAAGGGACTCTTGGTGAACTGTGCTGATGTATTTTCCACAAGTGATATCATGGACCTGGGAAGTGCACTTAGTGTGCAGCTGAGTACCTGCTGTACACCGGAGATGAAAGGAGGGCCCAAGAGAATGACAGAGTTGACAGCACTGGCAATCTAGGCCTTCATGCTGTGGGACCTAGACAGCAGGGGCAATGGTGATAACCCACTAATCCAGAAGTTTATAATGTATATACAGTAAGACCTCACTATAACGGAATAAATGGGGCCCTAACCATTCCAAAAAATGTGAAATTCCGAGAAAAGCGACATCTGGACTTTCCCCTGCTAATCCGGACTTTTTCCGATATATAAGACATTAGTCCGGATTGCAACAATGGTTTTTAAACTGTTTTCACTACCATTGCAGTACTGTACTGTGTTATACCTTCACTACATTAATCAAATGGTATAATAATACTGTACTGTACACTGATAAACATGTTTTTTATTTACCTTATTGTGGTGAACATAGCTGAAGTTGTCAGGCAGTCCGGGCTGCTTCTGGCTTTATCGGACTTTTTCCGACATATAGGAATTTAGTCCGGTAGCTCCTCGAGTCCGATAAAGGCGAATTCCGGTCTATTGAAGTTTGTTATATCGAGGTTTTACTGTACTTGTATATAGGCAGGATTAGGTCATTGTGTCGGGGACAATGCAGTTTTGAGGGAGAGGCAGTGTTGTGCTGGTAGGAGTTGGTTAGTGATTTATATCTGGAGATGTGATGAACACTCTAGAAATTAAGTGTTATGCCATAGGATTAGGTTAATGGCTTGTATCTGGACAAATGAGGAATATTCTGGGGATTTTGGCAAGTCTATTTTATTTTCTTTCTCTCACACATTAGGAATTAGTTCTTGTCATTATTGTTATTATGTACAGTATTGTTAAGTTCATTACTGCATTACCACATGAGAAAATGTGAGTTCTCTCCTAGGCTTTGGAGTGTTCTGCGCTGTACTGGTAGGTGAAGTCAGGGGGAGGGGTATTCAAAGAGGCCCACTCCACTTGCTGGCAGTTAGCCAGAAAATGGATGGGGTGAGTGAGTGCACAGAGCCAGTCAGAGTGTCAGTAAGCCAGTGGCAGTTAGCGACAGAGTCAATAATGAACTGTCAGTGAGTCAGTCAGAGAGTCCACGTTTAGCGAGTAATGAACTGTGGGTTAGTGCATGGCAGGGAAGTTTAGCGAGTAAGGGGCAGTCAGGCAATGCAAGTCAGTCAGTAATGGACAATACGTCAACAGTGAGACAGTCAGTAAATCAGTGGTGCAAAGACAATGACACAGACAGTCAGAGACAGAGTTGGTGAGTTGGACAGTGAGTGCTAATCAGTGATGGACAATGTAACCAGTCAGAATCAGTGAGTGACCGTCAGTCGCAGTGAACAGGCAGTGTGCAAGTAACAGTAGTGGGTGAGGACAGAGGTAGCATGAGAGAGAAAAGCAACAGTGTTTTGCATATGTATCTCAGCTGTGCCTAGAAGGAATAAAACCATGATGTGTTCAGTAGCCTGGCATTGTCTATGCATTGTTCTTTATGTACCTACAATCCTTATGGGTGCAATATAGTGTTTTACACGTCCTGAAGGCAAAGTGATTCACAGGACAAAGAAATACCCTTTCTATCGCTGGTGGCCCACCTCCACCCAATGGTTCATGCATAGCTACAGTATAGTCTCTGTCTCTCTCTCTCTCTCTCAATAATTTATATGCGGCTGATATGAAGGTTATTCTCACTTTTCTGTCTCTCAATCCAGTACGAGCCTGTACAAATGGCATACTTTTTCCACATAAGTGATGTCCTTGAAAGAGGTTTCACTGGCCATGTGAGGAGGGTCCATGGAAGCAGATCCTGCATAAATGGAGGGTCTACTGTTGACTATGAAGATACATTCCCCCATCCTCTCCACATGTCCAAACCACCGCAGCCTACCTCTCCTCATCACAACATCAATACACTCCAGTCCCATCCTACCTCTCAACTCTTCCATCGTAAACCCCCCCCCCAGGCCTTGCACGCAGGGATGCACTGCACATCCACCTAATCACTGTCATTTCTGTACGTTTAAACCTGTGAATATCCTCTTCCTTTACTGCCCAGGTCTTGCTACAATACAGCACCACACTCCTAACACATGCTGCACACAAAGACCCCTAAGCATGTAAGGAGAGTCCTCTCAATGTCAGGAGAGGCAACAGCTCCCTGAACTTCTTCCAACCACTTCTCACTCTAGCAACCGAGCTAACTCCAGCCCCACCTCCGGCACATAACATGTCTCCCAAATAACAAAACTCCTCCACACACTCAAGAGACTCACCAGCAAGTTCAATCCTTTCACGCCTAACAATCTCCAACTGCTCTTCCCGACACGCCGCACACATGAAATCAGCATTATCTCGCAGTCTACCTCTAATACCACTACATCTCTTGTGCACCCATTTATCACAAACACTACACAAGATGGAATTACTTCCCACACCTTTGTGGCAAACTTTTTTTTTTTTTTTTTAATGCAAGGAAGAAGGAACCAAAGGCCACAGGCCTGCATACTGTTCCTTCCAAGAAAAAGCAAAAACAATACAAAAGAGGGCCAAATTCAAGATCTGTTCAATTCGAGATGCCTGGACACATTGCGTTTGAAAGACTGGAGATCATAGGAAGTAGGAAATACAGACAGAGGAAGACAGTTCCAGAGTTGACCAGTTGCATAAATGAAGGACTGGGAGTGACAGTTAACTCTTGCATTAGAGAGCTAGACAGAAAAGGGATGAGAGTTTGTTGCCAGACGGGTACTACGTGCCCGTCGTAGAGGTGGAGGGATGCAAGCAGACAGTTCAGAGGAACAGTGACCATTGAAGTAGCGATAGAAGAGAGATAAAGATGCAACAGAACGGCGAAGAGACAAAGGTTGAAGGGAATCAGTAAGAGGAGGAGAGTTAATGAGACAAAAAGCCTTTGACTCCACCCTATTGAGAAGAGCTGCATGTGGGGAGCCTCCCCACACATGAGAGTTGTACTCCATACACGGGCGAATAAAGCCCGTGTACAAGGTCAACAACTGTGCAGGGGTAAAGAAAGTTCGGAATCGGCTTAGCACACCTAATCTCTTGGAAGCAGATTTCACAAGAGATGTAATATGTTCTTTCCAAGACAAATCCCGAGAGAATAAAACCCCAAGCATGTTCAAGGATGATGCAGGACATAATTGTTCATTATTAAACATTAGTGGGTAATCCTGAGGAAGATTTTGTCGGGTTGATAAGTGTAAGAACTGAGTTTTTGATGCATTAAAAATAACAAGATTATTTTTACCCCAATCAGAGATACGAGCCAAGTCAGACATTAGGTGTGCCATAGCCTCATCCCTTTTTTGTTGAAGTAACTGCTGAGATGGATGTTGCAGGAACCGAATGGAAAGGTGAAGGGTGGAATCATCAGCATATGAGTGGATAGGGTTAGATGTACAGCTTAGAAGGTCATTGATGAATAA
This sequence comes from Birgus latro, assembly GCA_018397915.1. Classification (NCBI taxonomy): domain Eukaryota; kingdom Metazoa; phylum Arthropoda; class Malacostraca; order Decapoda; family Coenobitidae; genus Birgus; species Birgus latro. The sequence goes on from JAGKTI010013457.1 coordinate 22,980, forward strand.
AAGGAAGAGAGTAGGTGATAGGACAGA
>JAGKTI010013459.1:0-13195 GCA_018397915.1 Birgus latro
GGCTATACATAAGAGCCTACATATACGAATGAACATGTATAAAACACAGCAAACCTGAAAGAATATATAACAGCCTTATTTATTTCTTACCTCACCATCACTACCGCACCAAGACCAACGCACACACTTCTGCGCTGAATCAACTCGGCCTCTCAACTCGTCCTTCAGCCTCTCAATCTCTTCACCGAGACACAGACATAAAAAACGGCCGCAGTGGATGATGAAAATGCACACAAAACAAATACTGCACACGTGGCCACACCAGCCACACTGATAGCATCCCATACTCCGCCGGTCTGCCTGAGGTTAACACATCGAAATTTAGTGGCTTTACAGACACGTGCCATATCTGCAGTAAGCGTTCTCCTTCACATGATAAGTTTATTATATCTAATCGACTGTTGGGAGTGTTTATTTACAGACGGAATGCCAAATTACTAACAATAATTTGCGATAAAAGCTACCAGAATTGACTAACTGGAGTCTGTGTGGTCGGGCTGACTCAAGCATAGTGATTCAGGGTTGACAGATTGCAATTTTGACGTTAGACATAGGCCACCACATGCCTAAAATTAAAGCTCTTTTCAAGGTTAAACATTGTACAAGTGACTGCAGGGAATGTGTCAAATAACTTTATGGTAAAATAAGTCAGATAGCTGCCTAGTGTCGGTGTGATCTAAAAGGGTCCCGCTTCACTGCACATCACACACTATAATTATTGAGGCATCATAAATTAGGCTAAAAACACTAGATTTCATCAGCAATAAGCGTTCTTCCTTGCATATTCGTAAGAAATTCTGAACTCCTGGGAATATTTCTTTATTGTGAGTCAAATTATTTAGGATAAAGTACGATAGAAAAGTTACAGTACGAACATTGGTGGGTTAATGGTGCGGGTTAGACGGCAAGACCTTTGTTCGCCACTAACACACTCCACTTCAAGGGTTGACGAATTGTACATCTGGCGTTAGCACACACTAGACATCTAATGTAAACATTCATTTGCATGTTCAGTCATTAGTGACTGATGCTGGGAGTGATGATTAAAAGGTTGCATGACAGTAACTGGGGGAAAAGGAAACTTAGCAGCTGGAAGTGAATGAAATACTTTTTGTTCGTGACAAGTATATTCTTGTGAGTTTAAAATTTTTTTAAACATCATTTCCTCATAACTTTGTTTCTGCCTGTTCCACATCAATATTGCTGTTCATGATATTTCCGCAAACTATATCGATATCAAAATTAAGCCTTATCCATTACGTCTTCCAGTTAACTGATACCGTCCTGAGATCAATCTGCACAATACCAATCTCAGATTCAGAAGGTGCAGTCAGAGAGTGCAACATCCGCACCCCTTAACTACCTTGCATGATCTTATGTTTGTTTTTCTTGCTGCTGCATAATTCATTCAGTCAGCTGAAGGAAACATAAACGTGCAGGGGATAGGTAGGGATGGATTTATCTTGTTGCGTGTTGTGTATTACTTTGTGAATGAAAAGTGCAGGGGATAAGCTGGGATGGATTTAGCTTGTTGCGTGTGTACATTGCTCTGCGAATGGGCACTGGCCATCGAATCTTTGAGTCAATGTCTCTACGCTTATCAGTATAACCCACAAGGATCAAAGAGATTCATCCAGTCCAGCCCTGGTTTAGTGCTAGGGCTCGTCACGAGTGCGTTAGTAAACCTAAAAGATAATAATCAACATACGTATATAAATAATGTGCTGGCAGGACACTCCAGTTATCTCATGTTGCAGTACGTTAACGTTAAAACCAGCTAATTATATACACATATGATATTGCAAAGTTATATTTTTTCCACGATACTAGCCATGACTATGAGTGTCTGGCCGCCTTGTATGTCAAATGTCAAGACAGTGCAGTAAAGCGTATGTTTACCCAGGAGAGTTTTCGGATTATGAGTTACAGCCTTCGGTAGTATACTTAGTACAATTCTTTCCTAACTTGAAAGAAATTGTGTAAAGGCAGTAAGAATAAAACTTAAGAACTGAGTCGAGTTTAGAGTAACAGAAATAACTCAACCTTGCTACCGCTAAGTAGTTTTCAGGTTTTATTGCTATTTCCAGGCGATTTTCATGGGACAGACTTTGCAGGCTTAAAGTTGATATGTAGCCTTAACCCCTGCACTACAATAGACTCTTCCGAATTTCAATAAAATCCTATAAGCAGGAAGAATAAAGTCCTGCCTAAAGGAGTTAATCTAAGTTAATGAAATAAATAAGTAAATACTAATGGTAAATGTGAGCTTTACTTTAAGCAGGAGAGAGACCTGTCAAATCTGAATTCATGTAAGCTTGAGTCCACCTGCCCACACAGACTCCAACTAGCCAATTTTGGTAGCTTTTATCGCAATTAATCTTTAGCAATTTGACATTCCGTCTCTAAGATAATACTCCCAGCAGTTAGTTAAATATAATAAACTTAATATGTAAAGAAGAACGCTTCTTGTAGATAGGGCGCGTGTCTGTAAAGCCGCAAAATTACTATGTGTCAACCTTCGGCTCCTGAGGTGTAGACGGGCGGGGTATGGGATGCTATTAGTGTGGCCGGTGTTGTCGAGTGTGCAGTATCGTCACCCGTTCATTTTCATAGCCATTGCCGCCATTGTTTCGTGCTGACTTGGGTGTGCGTGAGGGGCTAGACTGAAGGATGGGGCAGAGTTAATACATCGCAGAAGTGTGTGCGTTGGTGCTGGTGCGGTGGTGACGGTAAGGTAAGAAGCAAGGCTGTTATCTGTTGTCTTCCTGAAATGCATTAAACAATATTTTTTTTTCAGGTCTGCTGTGTTTTATGTATGTTGATCGACGTATATGTAGGTTCTTATGTATACATGTTTGCTTTTCATGAATGCTTTTAGTATGTATGCATGAACGTATTTATTTTATCTAAGATACCCATGATTAGCTTCCGGTATATCCTTCCTTACACACATCTCGAACTGTAATACTTATACATATCACTGAGAAAAATTAAAGGTCTCGGACGCTTAGGTATTACCACGTGAGAGGCTTCCACAGCGTCCCTCACCCCTCGCCCCCCCCACCTGCATTCATTTTTTTTTCTTTCATTCGTTTTTCATTCAAGTTTGCCTTGATTTACTATCGTCAGCTGTTTTTCTGTTACAAAAGGATGAAGTAGAATATTGTGCACTCGCCGAAAATAATTGGAAAGCTGTAGGCGCCTTGCGGATTGGTATGCTCGAAGATTCAGAAAATAGTTTGTCCTGTGTGTGTCTCTTAGAGTATTGGTTACTGTACCGTACATCAGTGGTCTGTGCACCAGATTAATGGCTTTCAGACTGCGTCACTCCCATATCAGGCATGCCAGTAGTTGCGAAATGACAAGCTACGTTCATTCTTTCACGTCCATCACGCCCGGGTTGGGGTAGTTTTTGATAAGGGTATCCGTGTGGGTGGCCGGTCGATATTAACCGGCATGAGGGTGAAATTTAGTGGTTACTGAGAGGTGTGGAGGTGTACGAGTATGTGTCTTAATCACCCAGGATGAACTCTGAGATTTTGTGTGTGCCAGTAGGTAGATGCATAATCTCTCTCACTTTCTCTCTCTCTCTCTCTCGCAGTCCGAATATGTACGTGCATACTCACGCAGACACGTTCACACAGACACAAAGCACACACAATACACGCATACACACACAACACACACAAACACAAAACACTCATACTCACACACCCCATGACCACATCCCAGCCACGGCGTCACACTTATCTTTAAATCCCACATTCATTATGCTGTAATCTCTGACCATAAGTGTTTTGCCTCTAGTTTTCTTTCGCCATAACTTAGAGTATCTCGTGCTGCTTCAATTTGCCACCACAAACACTTCGTCAAGCCACTTAGTCCAAACACTCATCCACCGTTCCCTATCCACACTGTAACATCTGTCCACAAAGTTCCTTCCTTCATATTACACTCAGATCACATATTACGGTAACTAGCAACACCAGTCTAGCACTAAAACGCTCCTCCGTTGCACTCTGTATTAATCAACACAGTACTCTTCTATGATCACAACCCATAGATTTGTTTTTCATTACAACTCTCGCTAGTCCAGCATCCCTCCACCCAATCCCATCCACACCATCTTGTCGTTATTCCGCCATCCTCGTGCTCAAACCTCAAACTGTCACTTCCTGTCACCTTTGTGCTCATACACCCCAGAGTTCTGTACTCAACCACTCCACGTCCACACAGTAATACTTAGTGCTTCTCCACCATGCTCCACAAAACTTCTCCTTAAACAACTCCTACAAATAATGCTCCATCACAGTAGGCTATACACCACAGCACTCCACCAGCACGCCACTAACACTTCCCTAACAGGGGTCTCCACCATACCTTCTACCATAGAGCCACAGTTCCTAGCACCAGATGATAATTATTACATCCCTCACCTGTAACATTCCCCTGCTTAGCACCATACACTCCACCACAACACTAAGACAAAAACATATCACGCCACCACAACACTTCCTTAAACAAAGAATGAAAAGAAACCACGAAAAAGGGAGGATGTTTATAAGACTTGGGCATATACCGCTATAACTTATATTCCTATTCCTACTCCTAGCAGCCTGATTTAACTCGTCCAGAGAAGATGGATCGTCCAACACTGGAATGTATGGGACATTATTTTCCAAATCCACGTCTATATTGCGAATATTTCCAGGATTTAACAAATGTTCAACGTGTTCTTTAAACAGTTCATCGCTAGGTTGTTCACACTTTTACTTCTACATTTCATTTCTAGTTTATCGAATTCCACAATAATTTACTGTCATTCGCCTGCATTATCCGTATCCACCTTGGCTGAGTTTGATCCCATTGATTCTCTGTAATCGGTACCTCCTTCACACATCTCCCTGAGATGTTCATGATGACGTCACAGCCCACAGACACCGCCGAATCTGTATTATCCTCGTCGTTTGGCAAGGGGGGAGGAGGGATGGCAGTACGTTGTGTAACATCCTCACAAACATCTCCTCGTCTACCTCTTTATAGCATACAGATTCCTTCAACCTGTGGCCCGGTAGTGGTGGCTGGGTATATTGTGATTGATCTAGGGCGGCTGTTCTTTGCATCAGTTCCCTGGGTGACACGACGCTGGCAGCACTGACGGCGAGTGTAATGGACACAAGGGCCTGGTCTGACCCATGCACGTCTTGATGTACACCTTAAGGTCCCTAAGGAAGGATGCGAAAGTGCAGGGTTTGTATGTATACCGTGTGTGTGTGTGTGTGTGTGTGTGTGTGTGTGTGTGTGTGTGTGTGTGTTTGTGTGTGTGTGTGTGAGTGTGTGTGTGTGTGAGTGTGTGTGTGTGTGTACCTAATTGTACAGGATGTGAGCAAACTTTTAAATACGAATCACCAGATATTGCTATGTTTAGGCTAATGGGTACAGGACAATTTATTACCAGACAATTTCTTTCCTTTGTTGTTAATCGTTTACTTGAGGGGCTGTCTTCGAAACTATAATTAACTCATGCCATAATTATGGTCACACAAATTAACCTTATATGCAAACACATACATTGATACCAGTGTTTCAAACAAGAGAGGTGATAAATAATCCACACCGTATTTCATAATTTACTGCAGTTCTCCGCACAAGCACCACATTCATTATTTTTGATCGTTGAAAATCAGTGATAAAAAAACGTGCTTAAACTGGAGTGCAAATGCGATGGCAACATTTGGACAACACTGCTTCAGACAATTTTATGCAGCTTAGAAACTACCTCGTATTGAAGGGGTTAATGAAGGCTATATCCAGCCCCAAAGTCTAGGAACCTCTCCTAAATTCCATAAAATCGTCTGAAAAAAGAATAAATAAATAAATAACCTAGAGAGTCATCATTGTTCAAGAGATAATACAGGCTGTTCGAACTTTCCCCTGCTGAGTTCACCATCCCTCTTCAGAACCTGTGAACCCCTGGTGTCAGCTAGAATATATTACTAGAGTAGTTCCGACCATGGGAGGGTTAATGATGAAGATACTTATACAAGCGGGCTTATACAAGTCACTCCAAGCTAAATAAATCTTTTGGTGTTAAATGGTATAGCCTAAAATACTAGCGAAGGAAAGACCAAGAGTTGATCTCGGCGGTTCGATTTCACCATGTCGTGTTTACCATTCAGATGTTTATATTCATTTGAAGACAGGCCTTTCGTATTGTAGCGGTTGATGAAGGTTGTAACATAACTTCTTTAGTTCGAAATGTCTCTCCTAAGTTGCATTAAATAATCTAAACATGACAAGAATCACAGAAAAGCAGCAAGTATCTGCTGTTTGAACCTACCGAACAAAGTGCACGCTCCGGATCCTCTGAGCCCCTAATCCCTACCGATCCTCCCCTTTGCCCGACAGACCTGAGAGAGGGAAGACACGCCGCCGGAGCACGAGGTGATATTATTCCATTTTATTTATATTACGTTTAATTTACTATTACTTATATCTTTTTAAGCGTTATACTACGATGTAATATACCTACAAGTGGATATTACTTACAGATGTCTTATGGGACGCATAATTTGCCGGCTTCCTCAGCGTATGTACGAAGTTTCTTGAAAGGTATAGACTTAATATTAAACATTGCGCCGTTAGTCGCTTTTACTTTTTGACTTAGAGTTATGGTGGATGTTTTCTTTTTAGCGCTGACTTCTCATATATCTCAAGTGGTTGTCACTCTGACATATCCTGTTGTCACATTTTTTATCGTTACTTATAAGTTTATTTTACTTTTATTAATTATGCACAGTATTTACAGAAGCGTTATAATCTAGCATTTTAATCCGGAGATATTTCACTGGTTTGGTTTTGCTACGTCGACTCGATTTAAATATACCGCACCGCACTACACCATAACACATTCTCGCACCGCGCGACACTGCCACACATTGCCACACACCACAACACATTGCCACACATCACACCACATTGTTGTACCACACTATATTCACTCACACCACACACCACACCACACCACATTGCCGCTTCATATCGTACCACAACTTAACTTGTTGCCACACAGCATTGCCACACCACACAACACACAACCACACCGTATCGCACCAAGCCACACACCACAATCACACACCACACCACACCACACCACACCACACAACAGCACACCACGCAGCACCACGTCTCACAGCACCACACCACATCGCACCACGTTGCACCACATCGTACCGCACCACACCGTACCGCATCACATCACACCACATCAAACAACACCACACCGCACCGCTCCATACCACACCACACCTCGCAGCATCACACCACACCACACCACCCCACATCACATTAAACTCCATCATACTATATCAGACTATGAAATACCACACTGCATAACTATACACTACCGTATACCATAGTACAGCACAGTGCACCACACAACATTGCATCACAATACCACTCCACTCCACTCCACACCATACCACACTATACTATACCATACCTCACCACACTTCACCACGCCACTTTACCACAATACATTGCTACACCACACCACGCTACGCACACCACACCACACAGTACTACCTCAGTCCTCGCCACACCACACTACACCACACCACAATTCCACCGCACACTTTATTGCCACATCACAATGCCAAACCACACCACACCACACCAAATCACATATTACACTACACCACACCACATCATGCCACACCCTAATTCACTGTGCATCTATACATAACGCCACATCACACCAGACCATACCACACAACACACCACATCACATTTCAGTGACGCACCACACCACTTCACATCAAACAGTGCCACGGCATACACCACACCACACCACATCACAGAATATATTCATTATCTTTATTTTTATTACAATTATTATTGGAAGTTTTTATTATTGTTAACTTATTTTAGTTATTATTACCATTTTTAGTATTATTACTCTCATCTTAAATGTCAGGACCAACTTGCCTAGCCCCGGGCTCCTACGCTCCTCATGGGGCAGCACAGGAGCAGATGATGGATGGATGGATTATTATTATTATTATTATTATTATTATTATTAATCAATGTAATAATTCCGCAGATGCTGCTTGGGCAAGTTATACAGTTCACCGCGTCGCGTGTGTTTATCAAGACCGGTGCAGCAATCCTGGAGATGGTGCCCCGAGGAAATCATTTCCATATTGTCCGGTATTTCACCATCAGACTGCCCTCCCTCCCGTGCACACTCCTGTCGCCCCACCTCACCTTTGGTCTCCCTATCCTGCTCTCCCCTTGCATCTCATCCGCATACACTCTCCTAGTCAGTCTCATATTCTCCATACTTTCCACAAGGCCAGACCATGTCAGGGTCTTCTAACCCTTTGCATCACGTTCACTTTAACACCACAGCCCTCTTGAGCTTCATTTGTTTGCCTGTTTTTCTCCACGTAACTCACACGCTCCTCTTAGACAAATTTCCACTACTCTCACTCCGTACGGTGTGTCCTTCCAGCAAATCTGATTTCATTTCCTTGCGTTAGAGTGGGGATCACAACACTGTCCTGCAAAGACTGCATAACTTCCATATTCACTTTCCAAATCGTTTTCAATGCCCTCAGTGTACCTGCAACCTTCCTTCCCTGCTGTACGGACGTCTGTATATTTTCATGCTCCCTCTTAACTCTATCTATCAGTTTATAGCCAGATACCTTAATCCCGGAATAGTGACAAACGAACTGCCTCTCTGTCACCTTGTTCTAGGCAGTGTTCAGCAATATCCCAGCTGCTTCATATATTATTAGTACCTTTCACATTCCTTGTCTATCATCTTTGTCATATGCTTTCTCAAAATTCATAGAAGCAGCATAAATCTTCGTTAATTTCTCACTATACTGTCTCGCGAAACTCAGACTAAAATCTCTTTTACACAACCCTTCCCCTGCCTAAAATCCTTGGTCGTCTTGACTGTGTTGACAGATATCCTGTTATATATCTTTCCTTTTATCACTGCTTCGTACTCCCCTTTCCTCATTCAGAGTGTCTAGGGGAACTGTTATACTGATTTTCACTTCTTTGGAACTATATCCTCTTCCCAGACCAATCTGCTCATCTTTCCCATTCAGTCAATTACTACCTCACTCCCTATTTCAATTTTTCACCACACAGTGGACAAATTCTTGGTGCTTTCCCAATTTCCGCCTGCCATTAGCGTCACACACACACCCATCCTATTAATCCCAGCCTTCTTTTCTCTCTGCTTCTCCTAGCCGTTCCCCAATCACCTATACTTGCATTACTTTCGTTCTTTATAACCAGTGGCTCCTTAAACTGTTCTTTCCATCTGGTCACATTCTCTCTCTTGTCTACCAGCATTCTACATCAATCTTTCACCCCTTTGATGCTTCTCTCATCACATTACCTAAACATCTGAAGGCAATCACGTTCTCCATTACTGATCATTCAGCCATACTGTGCACTCACAACATCGTTCCTCTTAAAGACAACAATTTTAATCTTTCCCTTATTCAGTTTCAGACGTTTCTTACACACACACGCTTCCATATTCATTCACCAAGCCCTGAAGTTTCCTTTTATCATACCTTAGCAATACAGTATCATCAACAAGCAACTTTCCTGGCCATTTCCACACCCTACCCTCTCTTGTGTAGACATTCAAACAGTCAGAAGAAATTTCGGATTGATGTTCTGGTCTTCAGAATGGGAACGAAAATTTTGAAGATTTGAACTGTGAGTGAAAGAATGTTTTTCCCCCTCCGGTAAGCGCTGTTAATAGTTCTCATACTTTTGTGTTTAATGTTCACTTCTTGCCGTCATTATTATTATTATTATGATGTTAAATATGATGATTATGATTATTATTATTAATCCTCCTTCTTCTCCTCCTCCTCCTCCTACTACCACTATCATTCATTACTGGAGATGTTCATTTTCATGTATTTTGCAGACCCTGTACGCAAACTGGAAGCCCGTTCCTGAGATCCAGCCATCGATAAAGCCCCCCCTTGATCTGGGTGACCCCTACTCTTCCGCCGATACCTGGCAACCCCCTGGACACCTCAACCCCTTCACTACGAGGGGTCTCGTCTGCGCTGAGATAGTCGTCTAGCGCATGCAAGAATGAAAGAAGAAAGGATTCGTTGCACTGATGGGATGACAGACATAATTTGCAAGTAGGTGTAATGCAGGAAAGCCTTCATCTAATTATTATTAGTGATATTAGCAATAAATAATAATAATGATGATAATAATAATAATATAATGGTGATGATGATAATTAAGAGTAATAATAGTTATGCCACTTACTCAGAGATCACCTTCTTGCTCTCTGAGTATGTGGGTCTTGATACTGGGTTCTCTCTAAGACTGGGTCCAGAGCATGCAACCAAAGGAACAGGGCTTCAAAACACAGGCTAATCAGTCTTACACGTGTATTACCCACAAAGAATACAGTGACATGACACAATACAATTTGATAGATTACACACACTATATGAATTATAAAGATCTGAGTCTGGGGCTAGTGGGCCGGTAAGGTAACTGCAGGTACGTCACTCGATGTTTTGACCAATCGAAGACCTGTACTGATTAGTCTGAGGCTCATTCCTTCCATTTCTAGATTCTGTCCACTCCATTTATGATCAGGGAAACTTTTTTAACCGCTTTAAATCTTTGCTGGTTGAGCTTACTGGTGACTGTTGCTTCTAAGTTTCTCTAATGGTTACAGAGGCTACCTACTGCACCAGCCTGTGGTACATCATGTTGATGGTACTTTTTACTTTAATATTATGCAGGTGTAGCTTACGAGTACCGATCAAATCTCAATAATATCAACTATGATATTAATAGCGTACTCCAGTGTACGGCCTTAATCAAGCATCATTTGCCTTTATTTCACAGACGGAAATCATACGTTCTAATTTGCAAGCATTGTTTTATAAGATCTTTTTTAAATGTCGTTAAAGTTAACTTCAAGATAAAAGGATAAATATTCTGAGACTAAGTACAAATCTCTCCCAAGATGTATTGGAAAACTGATTAGTGTTACACAGCAATAGAAAACTGGTGGCAAACATTCTCTTCTCGTTTCGATTATCACTCTGTTTCAATCCTGGACCATCATAACCTAATATATGTGGAGTGGGAAGGATCTAGAAACAGTAAGTGGAATGTCAATAATTTATAAGTTCTTGGTGAAATACATCTAACCATTCAATAGTTATTTAAGCCTCCATAATATTAATATTGAAGTCCAGTAGCAATCCGTTTACCAAGTAACCATTTTATTTATACGTGTCTAAGAATTTAATCTAAAATGACAACTTTGACTTCAAGCCGGACAGAAAAGTTACACTTTAGAAAAAGATAAAGCATAAAAAAAAAATCAAACGTCCTCGGCAAGAAAACGTAAGGTCTTCATATGATCAGGAAATCCAAAACTCCTGACTCGCAGGCATCACATTTTCAAGTCTATATACAAGAGCTTTTTACGCAAAAGTTTTTTTCCTGCAAAATATCTTTTTGCCATCTACTTTTATGCTGAATGTAATCGCCTGGTGGAAGTTACAGTATAATTCTTTAATATCGTCAAGTGTTTATAAGGAACACCATATAATTTTAGTCAGTAAACTTTCCTCTGTGTTTAGAAGATGATAAAGGTTAAGACGACTCAAGGAATATAAAGCGTCATATTTGATGATCATGAAACTGTCAGTTTTCAGCTTCTGATGCAGGGGTTCTTAACCGGGGGTCTCCATACCCCTTGGGGATATGGAGACAAAAACTTTGGGGGTGGGGTTAGTTCTCTCTAAAAAAAAAAAAAGTGCCATTTTTCCACAAGGAAATAAATAGGATTAAGTGCTACTGATATTCTTTCCTGTTCTGTTATTAATTATCCACATGTAAAGTAAAACCAAGCTATTGGCATCTTTTGATCAAACTGGCACCTAATGTTACTGGAGATTTCAACCGTCTGGCGAAGGGGGTATGGGGACATTGTGGGCAATCCACTGGGGGTCTGGACAGGGAAAAGGGCTAAGACTCCCTGTTCTAAAGCTTTCACTTGAACTGGTACTTGGATAAACGGATGCTACTGTTCATATATAATTTCAGAACGTTGGAAGAGCAGCCAACAGAGACTTGCTGGACGGACAGCCACGGCATTCCTTCATTGGAACCAATCACCTCTTGGAATGAACACTTTCAGCATCGGTCCGTGCGACATCGGCCCTCCTGACATCAACCATCACCAGTGCCAACCCTCCTGGCATCATCTGTCAGCAGTGCCAATCCTCCTGGCATCAACCGTCAGCAGTGCCAGCCTCACATCACCATAGGGAGAAATACAACAGCCAGGATCATTGAGGATTTTAAGTTAAGTGAACAAAATTTACGTTTTACAATGCAAAGTAGAGTTGCCAGTAAAAGTTTAAGGTTTTGCAGAGCAGAGTAGAATGGTTTGTTTAATCCTCTGCAATTTACTGTGAATAATGATGTTGCCTAGTCTTAGTTTTAACACTGAGGGGGTCAGGTCAGGTGTTTATAGGGTGCTAGTTTAAAAACTAAATGAAAGGCATAATAGTATGCCACTTTTACAAATATTTCATTCCAACCTGACAATGTTAATGAAGCCTTCCCCTTAATGAATAATCCAGAACCCCTTATGAAACCCACATCAGCTTCAAACAAATCCTCAGAATACTGTATTCCTCTACACAGCACAACATTACCAAATGCACTAAACCGTTTGAAATGCATTCTCTGAAATACACGAACTCCACAAAATATAGCATACTTCAAAGTTTAGTAGCCTTTTACGAAATTCGGTAACCCGCTACGACAGACAGTATCCTTCTAGGAAAGACAGTTACCCGCTAGGAAAGGCAGTAACAAAAAGGCAGTCATCCTCCACGAAAGACAGTCACCCTCCACGAAAGACAGTAACCCTCTACGTAGTAACCAAACGCCTTTACCAATTGAACTTTTGAGTCACCGTGGTCCAGTCACATACCAGGAACCCTCTACAATGTACAACCTTCATTTAAAACGATTGATCCCTGTACAAAACTCCCTGTGGTCCCTCCACGAAATCCCCCCAGTGGTCCCTCCACGAACCCCACCCCCAGCGGTCCCTCCATGAAACCCCCTCCCTCAGTGGTCCCTCTACGAACCCCCCCCC
>JAGKTI010013460.1:0-23004 GCA_018397915.1 Birgus latro
TCTCATTAGAGCTGCTCAAACATTCACTCTCCTACCTTGTATCTCTTCTACAACCCCATCCATGTACAGACTGAACAACCACAGGGAGAGGACACATCTCATTTTCAATCCAACATTCACATAATAAAAGTTACTCAGTTCATTACCCACATGCACTGCAGCCTTGGCACCCTCATACATACTCTTCACGCCATTCAACAACTTTCCATGTTCTTCATTTATTCTTAATATTTTTCCACATTCTTTGCCTATCCACTGTCACACTTTCTCTCAAGGCCACATACAACTTCTTTTCCTTCTCTTGTAACTTTTTCATTAAAGACCTAAGGATGAATATCTGATCTACACATCCTCTTCCTTTCCTAATACTCCCTGTTCTTTTCCGACTAATTCCTGTTATTTCCATAACTCTGTCAATAAGTATCCTACCATATATGCTTTTCCTATTACACTAAGAAGAAAAATCCTCTTTGATTACCACACACTTATTTTTCTCCTTTTCCTTTGTATAGGGGAATAATTACACCTGACTTCCAATCCTCCGGGACTCTACCTTCCTCCCAGGCCACTCTGCAAATCTTCTGTTACTATCTCTCCTCCATGCTTCATCGTTTCACCACACACCCCATCAGTTCCTGGGGCTTTCTCCATTTTGACTTTCTTCATTGCTTCCACTACTTCCATTCCACTGATCTCTTCCTCCCTTCTCACTTCCCTCCTTCTCCCCGCCATTCCCAAGCCACTTACACTCGAATTGCTTTAATTCACTATGTTTAACAATTCCTTAAAGTGTTCTCTCCACCTGCTCACATTTTCTTTCTCCACTGTCAATCTTCTATTTTTACCTTTCACTCCCCAACTAACTTTATTATCACCCTGTCTAACCGTCTTTACTTCCTTCCAGAGCACTTTCTTACGTCCTTCCAGTTTACACTCAAATGCCCTCATAATTCCTCATCCACCCCTTTATTACTCCTTCTTACTAATCTTTTCATCTCTCTTCCTTTTGACATGTAACTCTCTCTTCCGTCTTTGAACTTCCTCCATACCTCTGCTTCCCATCCACTCGCTATATCCTTTTTTCTTTTGCGCCACAGTTTGTCTCTCCTCTTCATTCCACCATGCTGTTCCTTGCACACCCTTTCGTCTCTCTTCACCCCACACACCACCTCACATGCTGGGCAGACTTCTGTGAATATCTTGCACACACCTTCAGCCTCCCCCATCTGCCCCAAATCATATTTACCCAGTCAGTCCTCTATTTCTTCCTTATATTCTGCCTGTTTTCCATCCTCTTGCAACATTTCTACCCTCCTTGTCTGGAATGTTTCATCTTGTCCTTCCTTCCTTCTATTCCTCCATTGCACATCAACCTTCACTTTCACAACCACCAAGTGATGGTTTGAAAGTCCAGTCCCCCAACCTCTGCATGCCCCTGCAACCATTACATACCTTCTCATTCTGTCATCCACGTACACATAATCAATCATAGCCTTCTGTTCAACCAGATCATCACCCACTCTTCTCATCACTCACCATGTATGACTGTGGATCATTTTGTGCCTACAGAGGGTATTGGCTATCACCAACCCTCTCCCTGCACAAATGTCCACGAGAGCACTGCCATTCTCATCCACTTCTGCAGGCACACCCCATTCGCCAATTACTCTACCCATCTTAACATTCACTACTTTTCCAAACATATCTCCAGTCAAAAATACTCTCTCATTCCTCGCAAACTTTTCCATGTATGCATCCACATTTGTCCAGAAGTCTTCTTTCACTCTGCTTGCACGATCTTGTGTTGGCAAAAACACACACAAAAGCTCATATTCTCCTTCCGTCTCTTGCGCACAGCTGAACTGAAAAGATATAAAATTTACATTGCTGCTTCCCAGGAGAGGACAACTGAATTGAAGCAGGAGAAGGATATACGTATTTCTGGAGGGGATACCCAGCCAACGTAGGAAGAACATAAGATGAATCCGATGTATTGGCTTTGCAGTTTGAAGCAACCGACTACATAATATCCAAGAATGAACTGTAGGCATATCAGAAAGGCTGATTTCCTGATGCATACCACTCCCTAAAGGCCAATAGGCAGCACTCATCAGTGCCTACACTCCAGTGCTTGGCACTGAGGACTCAAAGAATTGTTTTATATCTCTCTTGATGCTACCATATGCTCAGTACTACATAATGACAAACTCATCCTGTCTGGAGACTTCAATGCCAGAGCAGGAAAAAATAATCTCTTTTTCAAGGCATTTTTGGCTGCCATGGTGTTAGTAACATGAACAACAATGGTCTTAGACTGCTTTTCTGATGCTCAGAACAAAACATCCTGGAAAGGTGCAGGGAGTAGACTGTAGCACAAGTTGAGCATGGTGGTACTCCTAAGGTGGATGGAAAGCTGATGACAACGAGAGCTGGAGCTCCCGTTTCATCATCCCTCAGGACTAGCTCCTGACCATCCCCTTTTGCTAAACTTTTTCAGCGTTTCAGTAACACAGAAAGTAGGCCAGAATGATCTCCGATACAAGGCCCTCTAACTGTCAACACCAAACTACATGCACATTACACACTTTACTTCCTATTCAGATTTTATTTTTTTACAAAAAAATAAATGGTATCCACAAACGACGCCTTGGAGTCCCGGGGGGGGGGGGGAGACCATCAAAGCCCCCACCATCCGCCCTTCTCCCGGTGACGAACCAGCGAGATGCCTGGAACCACTGTCTGACTCACTTTCTCTTCATTCTACAACATTTGCTGCCTTTACCCTATTTTCTCTATGTTGAGCACCACCTCTCCTCCTCGAAACCTCATCTTCTATTCCTAAATGAGACTAAGCTGTCTGATGCGACTGACAGCAAACCCTTCTCTGTATCCTCCTATTTTCTCTATGCTCATTTCAAAGCCAAAGGTGGCTGTTGCATATATGTACGAAACGAAGTATCTTGCTTTCGTGTTCCTGAACTTGAATTTTCCGAATTCTCTACTCTCTGGCTTCAGGTATCCTGTCATATTCTTACTAAATATATCTGTACTGCTTACTTATCCTCAAATTCTACTGACTATGAATAATTCTTCGATTATCTTCTATGATGGAACACATCCTATCCATCTCTCCTTTCTCCGAAATCTCCATTCTAAGAGATTTCAGTTTTCACCACCACCTTTGGCTCTCCTTTCCTTTCACTGATCCATCTAGTGAACAAGCATTGATAAAACAAATCTAAATGCAGAGTGGCTGAATAATAAGACACTGCTTCAAAGCACTGCAGAAAAAACTCTAAGCTTTTCCATTTGCCACTGTAAGGACAGGTTTGATGAAAATTTTGAGGGCATGTGCAGCCTTCTTGGAATGAAGAATAGAGCACATAACAACTGGTTGGCTTAACCTGGTTTCTTAACGCTAATAACTGAATTCTAGAATTATAGAAGTGAAATCCAGAGAAAACTGCATGACATGGAGAAATGGTGAAATGGCTAATATTAATCACTAATGTGGATTTTTACAAGTCTATAAAAACCATCTATAGGCCAGCCAGACACAATATAACCCCTATTCAATCAGCTGAAATGGAGCTCCTGAATGACAAGCAAACAGTTCTAGAAAGATTGGCACAACACATCAATACCTATGGAAAAAGGTCATTTTATCATCCAGTCTTACATTGCCCCATGAGGAGCACAGTAGCCCGGGGCTAGGCAAGTTCGTCCTGACATTTAAGATAAGAGTGACCAGCCTCACTCATCCCTGAGTGGCATTACGTGAGCAATAAACCTCAGCCATCCCCTGAATAAAAACCCTCATTGGCTCAGTCCGACTGGAAAGCCGTAATTACCCACTAAACCACCAGGTGTCAAAATTTGGTTATATGATTACCATCCAGCATAGTAAATGGTCCCTGGTGTACAGGAAATCATTCCTTTTGTCACTCAGAGTAGAGTCACTCACAGGCAGAAGGAAGAGGAAAGAATGAAGGAAAGAAAGACAAAAGAGGGAGTGTAAAGTCACCTGTAAGCAGAAGGACAAGGAAAGAATGAAGTAAAGAAAGACACAAGACGACGGAAGGAAAGAGGGATGCAAGAGAGGAAAGGGCAGACATCCAAGAGCAGCACTACATCGAGTGAGTGGATGGTGAGTGCCCCCCACCTACCAAATACCTGAAGAACTACTTCTTAGAAACAGATTGGCTTAGAGGACAAGATTTAAATGTTATACTGCATATAGAAAATTCTGTGATTTTTATGAAATAGGAATCCAAAATTACACCCCTCAGCACAAAGAAATAGACGAAAATAATGAAATGGTTTAATACAGAATGTAAAATATCAAAATAAGAAAAAGATTTACTGTTGAATAGATACAGAAGACAAAATAGTGAGAGAGCATATAATAACTGTAAACAGGCAAGAAATGATTATACAAGGATATGGAGGGAAGCTGAAAAACAGATTGAGAAAAATGTTATAAATAAGATCAGTGATCAACCTAAGATATTTCACAGCTACATCAAAAGTAAAACCACAACAGATGCGGATCATCTATAAACATGTTAAGATGTTTGCAAAGGAGTAAATAAAAACTTCCAATCAGCTTTTACAGAAAATAATTTTGAAAGATATGATATGGAACATGCATGTCCACACATATAACCAGATATACAGATATTAAAAAAAAAAAAAAAGTACAAGAAGAGTTAAGTAAATTAGACAAAGGAAAAACATATGGTCCTGACGAAATTTCAGGTTGGGCGCTACATGAATGTGCGTACATTCATGAATGTGCAGTGTATAAACTGCTTGCTAAGCCTTTTGCACACGGAAACGCGAATCGCGTTCCATGTGGTTGTGCAAACAGATGCACATGGAACGCAAATCGTGTGAAAAAGCGAAAAACATTCACAAAAAATTAAGTTTTCGGTCGATTTGCATTCAATTTTGATGCGTTCTAGCGGGTGCATCTCTCTCACAAGGAAGACCTTGGCAACACTATATTGGCTCCTGTGAGCCTCTCTGAATGATAAAACTCAGTACTTGACAAGCAGCCAGGCAGTAGGGTTGTGCCGCATTGTGTTATCCCTTTAAATCCATCATTTCCCCCGTCCCACCCGAGGCAGAAGCCATCATTGAAATATTGTGATCGTACAGTGATCTGACTATACTGTGAAGCGATATTGTGTCTATGGAACATAGATATATTGTTTGTAAAGCATTGGAGCCTGTTATCAGCCATTAGGCCTAGGGTGGGAGTCTGGTTTGTTATAGTGGGGTTTTCACTCTGCTTCACCCTCCCCGTAAATTATGTGAGTATTTTTGTAAGGGCGCAAAATTTAGCCCTCTTGAAATTTGAGATAATTCCACCGCTTTAGCCACCAGTGTAATATTGGTATTTACATACTATAAGGAATGTTCTGTTACTGCCAGTAAATTAAGAATAAGGCCTCATTAATAATTAAAATTATTTGGTATCGCTGCCACCACCCAGCAGTTGCCGGGGGAAAAAAAGAATTAATGTTATTTATAGTTTAGTCCCATTCGATGGAAGAGGGACAAGGCCTATAACATGGTAACGTGATCATTTTGTAGGAGGGCGTGGTTCTTTAGATGAACATGCTTTGTGGGCCATCCCGTTTTACTTGTACTACCCCATAGGATTATAACCAAACACACTTGTCTATTATCTACTTATCTATATTAATGTCCTTAATTACACAGCAATGATATAGTTTCAAGCCAGATGTGACTACTAGATCTTAATCATTTGTCTCCATTACTACAGAATAATTGACAGAGAAAGCAAGATCTATTCCACACAGTTCAAAAGCTTCTCCCGACTGCACCATAGAAAATCTTTACAACAGGGGTAACTCTCATAAACACTCCACGCACGGTCGCACAAGGACTCATGGCAAGATCCAGTTACAACGGGTTACAACGGTTTACTTCAGTTCTAAAGAAATCAACCTTATTTTACCTGGGTTACACCACATGACATATCTAGTAAAAATATACTTAACCAAAATTATTACACTATTGAACTCGGTGCTCACAGCACTGCACACGGCGGGACAATACACTTTTCCGCCTTCTCACACACCTTTAACCAACATATTACATTTGTTTTATAAGAAATTAGCTTACTGAGTGGACCAACCGACTTTGAGTATACTGTGCATTGGAAATAGACTATGTGTAAATTAGTGTAAAGGGCTTTCGGGCACTGGACTTGTGACTCTCATACAATGGCCGGCGCAGACTCCATGACCCGACGCCATTTGCCGGCTCTGAAACACGAGCGTCCACTCACAATGAAGTCTTTCTCGAGAGTCAGGGGTTTGATAATATGCTCAGATATCTTACTTTAATTATAGTTATATCAACAACTAATTATGATGACGTATAAGAGAAAAATACTGTAAATACGGAGCTTTACCTGAAACACGAGCGTCCACTCACAATGAAGTCTTTCTCGAGAGTGACGCTCCCCGGGCACGCGAGAGCTAATGCCCGCGAACATCCGCTCCGATCGCACTGTCTGGCTCTAACTACAAACAGTTACGTTACTGTCACCAGGTTATAACATCGCACCAGAATTTGCAATAAACACGTACGCATTACTCTACTTATAAAAATATGACTTATGATGATTTAAATTTTGTGGCTATAGCATAGGTCTAACAATTTAACATACGATGCCTGAAATCACGGTTTGATACTCTTTCTCTTTGTTTCGCCCGCGGCGCCACAAAATATGATGCAATCACTGAGGTCTATACTAAATGAATTAATTTTCGCGGTCATCTATGTCAATAATCAATAATCAAACTTTACTTAAGTTCTTAAACAACGTTATTCAGTAGAACAATACGGCTACACTAGCCTAAGTACAAAAATTCTGAATTCTAGGTATAAATATGACTACTCGCCAATATAAGCACCAAATTAACTCTCTATGCGGTTCAACGGAGCAGATGCCTGCCCGTCCTGTCCAGTTGCTTTCACTAGTAAAATCAAGCCCAAAATACGATTTACAAAGTCCACTTCACACTTTACATTTCAACACGGTCCAGAATATACACTTATCACTTACATAACCTAATGTAAAACACATATATTATATACTTAACCTATACTTATACTAACTTAAATTACTCTTATACTACTTATATGTAAAAAAAAATTGGCATTACATTTTACCTTTATAGTGAAGCCATTACTTATATTTGTGAAACATATAGTGCCTGGATTAGTGAAATAAATGATGTACCATAGCAGGCATTATGTTATGCAATAGAGATGCCATAGTCGCTAAGGGAACAGGCGGTTTCATAGGCCATAGAGTAAGGAAGGGAATATCAGAAGAGGCTGGGGTGGAATCATGTTTTATTGTTTTGTATTGCATATGGTTTAGTGTGAAATGTACGTAAAAAATAGTGGATTGAGTGTTCACCAAGAAACATTGCGTGCATTGACGCAAGGACCAGAGACAAGAAATACACCACACAGTGACACATGTATGAGACATACTCGTATACATACGTATGTCGTGCAGCAAATCTTCGTGGAGAAATCTGTTGTGTGTATCACATGTGTTAGGCAAGCATAGTGCAAGAAGGAGAGAACAAATACACCACACACACACACACACACACACACACACACACTGCATAACTCATCTTCAAATCCATCAAGTTCCTGCCAGTAGCTCAATACCTCTGGAAGAAGTGAGTTATCCATATTTTGTTGATTTGTATATTGACCTATTTCTATATCTGTATATTCTTTACACAGATAAGTATTGTTTTTTTACATATACACATATGAGATGGAAGAAAGTTCAGCTTCAGTATCAGTACCTAGCAAAAAGACTAGTGGTCATGTCAAGTTTCTGATAGCACTATCAAAAACCTTATGATACTTCACATGTATACTTTGAGTAAAAAAAAAATAATAATAAAACCTAACGAGCGAAAATATGTAGGTGTGGGTGATGCAGGGAAAGAGTGTTCTTAGCCCGCTTGCGGGCAAGGAAGAGTATTCTATCTTTGTCGTCCAATTACTCGAAAACTATTGGACGTATCGATTTCCTGAAAGAACCATGATAAAGATCAGTGAATTTTACGTATGTACAGGACATAACTATATCATTTCTCTAATGAAAAGTCATTGTTATGTAGGCGGTTATTGTGTGCGCATGACGAAAGTGCACCACGGCCTTGAGTACTCTGTAGTTTTTTGCCATTTACTCGGAAACTATGAGGCGTATCAAAATCGGTGGGGACCCTGAGAAAGATCATGAAATTCTAAACAATATTATGTAATAAAAACATAACGTGTGCGAGAAAACTTTTGCGGTGGAGCTCCCTGAACGAAAATGAACTTTTTAAAAAATGGCTTTTAGTTTTTGGCTATTTTTTCAAAAGCTGCAAATTTATCACAACCGGACAAAGCTCATTAGAAATCTAATGAAATTCTCTATCAAAATTTCAAATAAAATTTTTCTGTACGATGGAAAAGGTACGAACTACGATGTAGTGAAGTCAGATGGAGGCTGCTCTAATTTACTTTCATTCGTATTCTTTTTTTTCTTTCTTTCTTTATTTTTTTTTTTTACTTATCGGCTAGAATAAACATCGGCGAATAAGATGATGTGGGTTTCATGGGAATATATAGAGGTTTGGGTGGCGAAAATAAGGTGAGAATATGTGTTTTTTGCGGCGAGCGGGTGGCCGGGCGGGGAGCACCAGTGAGTAAAATCGTGAGCCAGAAAACGTACTACAAATTATGGTGCGTGAAAGGGCTAATATGAGAATAGCATTCACATACATAAATGAAGACATGCTGAGAAAGATAATAACATCATTCATCTGACCAACCCTGGAGTATTCATCAGTAGTCTGGAATCTTCATCTCAAAAAACAAACAGATAAGTCTGAAAAAGTACAAAGGGCAGCTACAAGATGGGTACCAAGCTTAAGGATTCTAAGCTACAAAGAAAGCCTAGAAAAACTGAATCTTCCAACACTACAGGAGAGGAGGAGAAGAGGAGACATGTTTTTGTTATAATTACAACTGCATCTCAGAGAAAGAAAATAGACATAAATGAATATATAACCTATGGGGAAGCATCGGCAAGGGGACACTGGAAAAAAAAAAAAACATTAAAAGAGAGGCGATAATGCCATGATGAAATTCAGTTTCCCAAATAGGGCAGTTGATCAGTGGAATGCACTA
This sequence comes from Birgus latro, assembly GCA_018397915.1. Classification (NCBI taxonomy): domain Eukaryota; kingdom Metazoa; phylum Arthropoda; class Malacostraca; order Decapoda; family Coenobitidae; genus Birgus; species Birgus latro. The sequence goes on from JAGKTI010013460.1 coordinate 9,247, forward strand.
CCAATTGAAACTGTGTGTCAAAACTATTCATAAATGTAATGATATGGATGATAAAAAAGGTTTAATACACGGCACAGTACGAACTTGACTCATTCCTGTAAAAATACACTTATGTAAGAACACACACACACACACACACACACACACACACACATATATATATATATATATATACTGTATATAACATGAACACTGGATTGGACATTTCCCAGAATCTCGCTCCCATCGCTGCAGTATTGGTCCCAGAGAAGTATAGCATTGTCTTCCCCCATCCCTATGTGATCTGAGGATGAATCAACCATTCTGGTTGGAAAATCCCACTGAGTGCAGCTCTCTTCTGATCAGTATGCTCCATCCCACTGTCTGGCCTCTGACATCCTCCATTCCTCCCCCACTGAGTGAGCAGCTCTCAATCCAGGAGCCAATCACTGCACTTTTATGATCAGCAGACCAATCAGAGTGTTCCATCCATGCACTATTAAGAATGTTTACAATCTACATTCAGTTTGGTGGCTAAGCTTACAGTAGTGAGTGTATCTTCCAGTGTTTTTACTAATATTTACTGACTTAACGACACTAATAGGCATTATGAGTGGTAACAACAATGTGTCTTTGCATGAGGAAGATGAGGAGATAGGAGTTGTGGTATCAGAAACTTTCCAGTGTAAGAAAAATAGCGAGGAATGTCCGAATGAGAAGGGAAAGTCAACAAAGTGAAGGTATGTAATTCTATAGGGCATTCGTCAGTCATGGCACTGGGGAAAATGTCACACAGCATAAAATAGGGCCTGAATGTAATAATGGATGCTTTGAGAAGCTGACAAGGCCTGTAATTGAGCAGAGGTAGAAAATTGCTTGGGTCTTGCTGACTAAAATAAACGGCATACTGTACCGGCAATCACTCAGTAACCAAATACTGTACCAGTACACCTGCAAAGTCCCAGACAGTGATACTGTGACTTATACAATCAAGTATAATAATAATGAGTCACGTGTGTGTAAGAAAGCCTCCTTGAGTATCTGTGGACTAGGTGAGAAGCATGTAAGGCTGGTAACTGAAGGCACAATGTGTTCATGATCATATTAATAATTTGCCTACACTTTCATCGGCACTGCCCTAAAAGTCAAAGAAAGTTATTACATCACCCAGCTCAGGACCTACACTATTGGTTTTCCTCCAGTAAGGCTTGACACTTGCAGCTTTGGCTATGAGACCTCATGAAAGCTAACTTTAAAACTGGTTTGGGTCAATTGTGCCTTTTGTAATTTCTTAGCCATCTCTGTATTTAATGTGTATCTATTGTGCACCACATGAATGACTTGCTGACTAGTCACCAATCTGGGCCATGGGGGTTGATGCAGAAACATTGCACGAAACAGTACCAAACATTTTAATCAAATTACAAAGATTCTCCAGCAGTTGATATTCTACTGCTGGAATAATCCGTATAGCTTACCTGATAATAATTTTCCCATTTGCGTTATCAAATTAAGTCTATTTTTGCTTGAATGCTCCTCAGTATGGTGAAGTGTGAAGGTCACAAAGTGACGATAAGAGGCGAAAGCTAACAGGTGTGAAAAAGAGTCGACATACCATGTATTGTACAATGACGTTCAATTGCTCTCATTGAAATATTTGTGTTAGATACATTTATTTTTGTGCAACAGTTATTTTTATTTGACTTCTGTTGACTGCAAGCCAAGATAATGAGGACAAAATGCGAAGGATCATTTTTAGGTTTTGGGGCGTCTACTGCAAATCAGGGAATCAGTGTCCAATCCAGTGTTCATGTTATCTGTGATACATATATTGCCAGACGCTTTAATCCCGTACAGGGTGGCCACAAACAAATCACCTCCATGTCGCTCTGTCCCCCGCCATTTCACTGCCCTCCTCTCAGCTCACACCCCCCTCTCTCGTTTTTTATTTTTTAGTTGATTTTTTATTTTTTTATGTGTCTGACTTTGGGCAAAGGCTTCAGGGTCTATTCCCAGTCTCAGTGGTCCTCCTTGGGGCCCAGTAGTCCTCCTCCATCTCCACCTGTACCTCTCCACTCCATCCCTCCATCTCATCCTCGGTCTTCCCCTCCCTCTCCCCCACTCCACCTTACTCGCATACACTCTACTCGTCATTCTCTCTCCATCCTCTCCACATGCCCAAATCCGCATCCTATCACATCCACATCAACAGCACAACGTTCCTTCACTTCCTCATTTGTCAGTCTGTCTCTCCATGTGACTCCACATGCTCCTCTCAAATAATGCATTTCCACTGCTCTCACTCTTGACTCCAGTCCCTCCAACAGGGTCCAAGCTTCACTTCCCTATGTTAGAGTTGGTATCATAATACTGTCATGTAGCAGATTTTCCACTTCCATGCTCACTTCCCTGTTTCTTATCACTGCTTTCAAGGAACCAGCAACCTTTCTTCCCAGCTGCAACCTATCAAGCACTTCACCCTTCAAACTTCCATCTTTACTCATCACACTACCCAAGTACTTAAATGCACTCACATTCTCCATATCCTCCCCATCCACTGTACATTCACTGACTTCACTTCTCTTGAAGACCATCACTTTACCCTTCCCTACATTCACCTTTAGATTCTGCTTCTTACACATCATCCCAAACCCAACTACCAAGCCTTGCAGCTCCCATTCGTCTTCACTCAACAACTCAGTATCATCTGCAAACAACAGTACAGGGAGTTCCAAAGGCTGCCCTCCCTCACTAGGGCCGCTCCAATATCCACTGCCTGACCATGTATCTCTTTTATAACCCCATCCATATACAGATTGAACAACCATGGTGACATGACACACCCTTGTTTCAATCTATCCTTCAGGTGGAAAAATTCACCATCCACTGCAGTCTTAGCATCCTCACACATACTCTTCACGGCCTTCAACAACGTCCCATCTACTCCATATATTCCTAATACTTTCACAATCCTTGTCTATCCACCCTGTCATATGCTTTCTCCAATTCCATGAAGGCTGCATACAACTTCTTTCGCTTCTCTCTCTATTTATATATGTAAAGCCATGCAAAATATGCATGGCTTTATTAATAACAGACTTTAGCAGAAGAAGACAGTTATTTGAGCCTATGAGGAGGACTGTAGCACCAGTCGAATGGAAAACTGGTGATAGGGAGAACTCGAGCTCCTGTTTCATCAGCAATTCGTGACTAGTTCCTGACCACCCTCCTTTGCTGAACTTTTTCAGTGTTTTTGTAACACAGAGAGTAGGCCAGCATGCTCTCCAGTACAAGTCCCTCTAACTGTCAAGACCTGTCTACGAGTACATGCACAGTACACACTACACTTCCTTTTCAAAGTTAAAACAAAAATGGCACAGACTAACCATGCCTCGGAGTCTCCATGGAGGGAGACCATAGATGCCTCAACCAGCCGCCCCTCTCAGGGTGACGACACTGTGAGCTGCCTGGAACCCTTCAGTTCTGCAGCATTTGCGGCCTTTCCTCTAACTTTCCCCCTGTTGAATTTCATGTTTCCACATCTGAACCTCACCTTCTCTTCCTTACCGACACTCATCTGTCTGAGGCAACTGACAGCAAACCTTTTTCTGTATCCTCCTACTTTCTCTATACACATTTCAAAGCTAAAGTGGCTGTTGTGTATATGTACGCAACGACCTATCTTGTTCTCATATTCCTGAACTTGATTTTTCTGAATTCTCTACTCTCTGGCTTTGGCCTTCCTGCCATTCTCTGATGAATTATAATAATCTGCAACTTTTACTTATCTCCTAATTCTACTATCAAAAATTCTTTGACTCTATTATTCCTACGATGGAACACAGTCTATCCATTTCTCCCTTCTCTTAAATCTCCATTCTAGGAGATTCCAATGTTCACCACCACCTTTGGTTCTCCTCTCCTTTCACTGATCCACCTGGTGAACAAGGCTACATCTTTTCTATCCTTAATGACCTAGAGCAGCTTGTACAGCACTCTGCCCGTATCCCTGACCATATTGGAAAGAGTTCCAACATACTTGACCTCTTCCTAACAACGTATCTTTCTGCTTACTCTGTTAATCTTTTCTCTCCGATGGGCTCCTCCGATCATAACCTTATTACCTTAACCTGTCCTATCGCTCCGGAACGGCCTGTGGACCCTTCAAAGAAATGTCGTTTGTGGAACTTTGGACCTGCGGATTGGGAGGCGCTCAGGCAGTACTTCTTTGATTTTCCCTGTAATGATTATTGCTTCCATGGCCAGGAGCCATCTGAGTGTGAATTGCTCATTATGGAGGTTATTCTCTCAGGCATGGAAGCATACATTCCTTTCTCATATCCTTTGACTAATGCGAGAAAGCCTTGATTTAATCACACTAGTTCTAATGTTATCCGCAACAAGGAGAGGCCCTATAAAAGGTACTGGAGCCAACATACCGCTGAATCATATCTTTTTTATGTTTCTTCCCGGAATCGTGCTACGTCTGTTCTTCACTCTGCTAAAAATAATTTCATCCGCACTAAATGCTCTCAACTCTCCAACTCGAATTCTTCCTGCTCCGTCTGGCACCTTGCCAAAAACCTTTCTAACATCTTTGCCTCTTCATCCTTCCCTCCTCTTTTCTGCTCTGATGGCTCTGTAGCTATTTCTTCTACTGATAAAACAGATCTCTTTGCTCAGACTTTTTCCTCCAATTCCAACTTAGACGATTTCGGTGCTGTTCATCCATCGCATCCCCCCTCTGACTTCCTCAAGGCTGACACTAAAATATCTTCAGCTGATGTATTTTCTGCCATCACTGGCCTCAATACTAACAAGGCGTATGGGCCTGATGGAGTCCCTCCTGTTGTCCTCAAGAACAGTGCTTCTGTGCTTACACCTTGCCTAGGTATGTAACGCAGGATTTTTTCTACCTACGTTATAAATTAATTACCTTAGCTATGCCACACCGCTTAGCCGCCAGTGTGACATTAGAATTTTGATACTATAGGGAATTTTCTGTTACTGCCAGAACATTAAGAAGTCCTCATTAATACTTAAAATTAATTTGGTATCGCTGCCACCACCCAGCAGTTGCCGGGAAAAAAAAGAGTTAATGTTATTTATGATTTAGTCCCGTACAATGGAAGAGGGACAGGAGGCCTCTGGTACTAACAGGGTAACGTGAGCATATTATAGGAGAGTGTGGTTCTTTAGATGTAACATGCCTTGCGGGCCACTCAGTCTATACTTATACTACCCCATAGGATTATAACCAAACACATTCTATTACAATTTACTTATCTATATTATTATCCTTAACTTATACAAAATGAAATAGTTTCAAGCAAGATTTAATCACTAGACCTTGATAAATCAATAGTCTCCATTACGCCAGAATAATTAAAAGAAAGAATGCAAGATCTATACCACACAGTTTATAAATCATCTGACCCGCCTGACGCGATTCATGAAAATTACTCTCATCCTGACTGCATCATAGAAAACTTCATCAATAGGGGTAACTCCCATAAACCACACCACGGTCTCACACGGACTCGTAGCGATACCCAGTTACAACGTGTTACACTGTTTACTTCAATTCTAAAGAAATCGACCTTAATTTTACCTGGGCACACCACATAACATATCTAGGAAAAATATACATAAACCAATATTATGATAGATTACAACACTGCGCTCACAGCGCTCCACACGGCGGGACAATACACTATTCCGCCTCTGACACCTTTAACCAACATATTACATTTGTTTTATAAGTAATTGGCTTACTAAGTGGACTAACCGACTTTGACTATACTGTGCATTGGAAATAGACTATGTGAAAATTAGTGTAAAGGGCTTTCGGGCACTGGTCTTTTGACTCTCAATACAATGGCCGGCGCAGACCCAACGCCACTTGCCGGTTCTGGAAACGAACGTCCACTCACAATGGTGTTTTACTGGAGAGTCATAGTGTTTTGATAATATGATCAGATATCTTACTTTAAATTTAGTTATATCGACACCTAATTATGATGATGTATAAGGGAGAAATACTGTAAATTCTCGGACATACCTAGAAACGAGCGTCCACTCACAATGGTGTTTTACTGGAGAGTGACGCTCTGTGGGCATGCGAGAGCCCGCGCCCGCCAACATCCGCTCCATTTTCTCTGTCTGGTTCTGACTTCAACAGTTACTTTACAGTCTCCAGGTTATATCAACGCACTGGGATTTGCAATAAAAACGTACACATTACTCTGCTTATAAAAATATGACTTATGATTATTTAAATTTTGTGGCAATAACATAGGTTTAACAATTTAACATACGATGCCTGAAATTACGGTTTGATACAATTTCTCTCTGTCTCTAGCCCGCGGCGCCACAAACATGATGCAACAACTGAGGTCTATGCCAAATAAATTAATTTTTGCGGTCATCTATGACAATAATCAATAGTCTGGCTTTACTTTAAGTTCTTAGACAACGTTATTTAGTAAAACAATACAGCAAACACGAGCCCAAGTACAAAAATCTAAATTCTAGGTGTAAATATGACTCCTCGCCAATATAAGTTCCAAATCAACTTTCTATATCACTCTATCGGAACCAGATGCTCCTGTCTCCTTGACCAGTTGCTTCTACTAGTAAAATCAAGCCCAAAAAAAGACTTACAATGTCCACTTTACACTTTACAATATCTTAACATGGTCCAGAATACACACTTATCACGTACATAACCTAATGTAAATTACATACATCATATACTTAAACTATACTTATACTAACTTAAATTATTCTTATACTACTTATATTATATGTAAGAAAAATGGCATTACACGGGTCTACCCTTCTCACAAAAAAAAATTTAAACATCATAAGTCTTCACACAATACATTCTACTACACTTCCTAGAGACCTGTGTGCGGACGGGACAGACTTACCCAACTTGACTGTGCATTTACTCTATGAACACCAAATTAAGACAGTGCTCTCACTATCTGATGCTCCCTAAAAAGTGGCACCTGTCGGTCCACGCATTAAATGCGTACCCCAGGGGTCGCTTCTCTGTCACCAATGAACTCCAGAAAATTCAGTAGGAATTGTGCCCCAGCCAGCCTCCTGCCTGGATGCTAACATGGTTGTCTCACCAGACAAACCTGTACTCTCGCTGCTAGGATCGTCCCAGGGGTGCTTCGCACTCATACAACTCACTACCACATTTACGCCCCCCCATTCATACTACCTTTTGCTTCCAGCTTCCACCTGGTAACTGACGAGCGCCTGTCAGGTCCTGAAGTATCTGTTACACCACAAACCGTGCTGACTGTAGATTGAGAGAGTACTGCAGACTTCCCTCGAAATAAAGCATCTTAATTTTCCCACTGAACTGGGCTACGCCCATGACACACACTCAAACTCCCGAAAATTCAGTAGAAATTGTGCCCGAGCCAACCTCAGCTGTGCTGACTGTAAAGTGAGAGGATACCGGTTATCCCTCGAAATAAAGCAACATAATATTTCCACTGAACTGGGCTATGCCCATGCCACACACTCCGATTACACCACCAACACGAGATCAAATTCTCTCTGAACTCACAAACTACACAGTCAATAGTCAGACGGTCCGACCCGCACACGCTTCCCTATCCAACACGACTTAATATTACCATAACCATCAAAAAAACTTTTCATCACTCTACAATATTCTCAAAAAAAAAGAAATCACTTCAACATTCTCAAAGAAAAAAAAAAAAAAAATCACTGGGGAGGACATTTCTCACGGGGCGGCGGTTACTCCATCAAGACGTAGGGATCAGACCCAAGGGCTTTTTCCGGGGATTTGAAAAGCACTTCTCCACCTCCGCAACAGGGCACCACCCAACCTGGGGCTCCCTGGATCTCCTTCCCCACGGATGCCGCTTCCCCAACGCTCGCATGCCCGACCAACAGCTCCTCCATGAGCTCCCGACGCTCCTCAGGCGCCATGATTCTCCTCCATTTTGACTCCATTTTCACCATTGACTCCGAGCGATGTGCCACTGCTTGCCACTTACTGCCCATGATTGTGATGCGTGTGTGGATGAATAAATGTATGGGGAATTTCCCTACTGAACAAACTACGATGGTCCACACAGATAATTTTACAATACACTCTTACACTTTCAGTTCCCAGGGGTTCTAAACAAGATCAAGTGGGCCTCTAGCATGTTATACCAATTAACTGTTTACTTCTCATAAATCACTTATATTCATCTAATCCTCATCGGTATTCAGCAATATTCATATAAATCCCACCGATATTCAGCAATATTCATCTAAATTCCACCAATATTCAGCAATATTCATCTAAATCCCACCGATATTCAGCAATATTCATCTAAATCCCACCAATATTCAGCAATATTCATCTAAATCCCACCAATATTCAGCAATATTCATCTAAATCCCACCAATATTCAGCACTATTCATCTAAATCTCACCAATATTCAGCACTATTCATCTAAATCCCACCAATATTCAACGATATTCATCTAAATCCCACCGCATTTGCCGCCAGTGTAACGCAGGATTTTTTCTACCTACGTTATAAATAAGTTATCTTAGCTATGCCACACCGCTTAGCCGCCAGTGTGACATTAGAATTTTGATGCTATAGGGAATTTTCTGTTACTGCCAGAACATTAAGAAGGCCTCATTAATACTTAATATTAATTTGGTATCGCTGCCACCACCCAGCAGTTGCCGGGAAAAAAGAGAGTTAATGTTATTTATGATTTAGTCCCGTACAATGGAAGAGGGACAGGAGGCCTCTGGTACTAACAGGGTAACGTGAGCATATTATAGGAGAGCGTGGTTCTTTAGATGTAACATGCCTTGTGGGCCACTCAGTCTATACTTATACTACCCCATAGGATTATAACCAAACACATTCTATTACAATTTACTTATCTATATTATTATCCTTAACTTATACAAAATGAAATAGTTTCAAGCAAGATTTAATCACTAGACCTTGATAAATCAATAGTCTCTATTACGCCAGAATAATTAAAAGAAAGAATGCAAGATCTATACCACACAGTTTATAAATCATCTGACCCGCCTGATGCGATTCATGAAAATTACTCTCATCCCGACTGCATCATACAAAACTTCATCAATAGGGGTAACTCCCATAAACCACACCACGGTCTCACACGGACTCGTAGCGATACCCAGTTACAGCGTGTTACACTGTTTACTTCAATTCTAAAGAAATCGACCTTAATTTTACCTGGGCACACCACATAACATATCTAGGAAAAATATACATAAACCAATATTATGATAGATTACAACACCGCGCTCACAGCGCTCCACACGGCGGGACAATACACTATTCCGCCTCTGACACCTTTAACCAACATATTACATTTGTTTTATAAATAATTGGCTTACTAAGTGGACCAACCGACTATGACTATACTGTTAATTGGAAATAGACTATGTGAAAATTAGTGTAAAGGGCTTTCGGGCACTGGTCTTTTGACTCTCAATACAATGGCCGGCGCAGACCCAACGCCACTTGCCGGTTCTGGAAACGAGCGTCCACTCACAATGGTGTTGTACTGGAGAGTCATAGTGTTTTGATAATATGATCAGATATCTTACTTTAAATTTAGTTATATCGACACCTAATTATGATGACGTATAAGGGAGAAATACTGTAAATTCTCGGACATACCTGGAAACGAGCGTCCACTCACAATGGTGTTTTACTGGAGAGTGACGCTCTGTGGGCATGCGAGAGCCCGCGCCCGCCAACATCCGCTCCGTTTTCTCTGTCTGGTTCTGACTTCAACAGTTATGTTACAGTCTCCAGGTTATATCAACTCACTGGGATTTGCAGTAAAAACGTACGCTTTACTCTACTTATAAAAATATGACTTATGATGATTTAAATTTTGTGGCAATAACATAGGTTTAACAATTTGACTTGTGATGATTTAAATTTTGTGGCAATAACATAGGTTTAACAATTTAATATACGATGCCTGAAATCACGGTTTGATACAATTTCTCTCTGTCTCTAGCCCGCGGCGCCGCAAACATGATGCAACAACTGAGGTCTATGCCAAATAAATTAATTTTCGCTGTCATCTGTGACAATAATCAATAGTCTGGCTTTACTTAAGTTCTTAGACAACGTTATTTAGTAAAACAATACAGCAAACACGAGCCCAAGTACAAAAATCTAAATTCTAGGTGTAAATATGACTCCTCGCCAATATAAGTTCCAAATCAACTTTCCATATCACTCTATCGGAACCAGATGCTCCTGTCTCCTTGACCAGTTGCTTCTACTAGTAAAATCAAGCCCAAAATAAGACTTACAAAGTCCACTTTAACTTTACAATATCTTAACACGGTCCAGAATACACACTTATCACGTACATAACCTAATGTAAATTACATACATCATATACTTAAACTATACTTATACTAACTTAAATTATTCTTATACTACTTACATTATATGTAAGAAAAATGGCATTACAGGTAAACTCTTTCACCTTTGTCTATCAACTTGTACCTTTCCTTCTTGCTGGAAGTTTGCTCTCATTCAGCCAGTCCCAAAGAAGGGTGACTATGCCCTACCCTCTGACTATCGTCCAATTGCTTTAACATCCTGTGTGTCAAAAGTTTTCGAGTTCATTCTTACAGAAAAATTTTAAAGCATCTTTCCTATCACAACCTTCTTTCTGATCGTCAGTATGGGTCCCGTCAGGGACACTCCACTGGCGATCTTCTCACCTACATTTCAGACTCCTGGCCATCCTCCTTTCGGGACTTTGGCGAAAGCTTTGCCATTGCACTTGAAATCACAAAGGCTTTCGATCTTGTCTGGCAGAAATCTTTAATTTCCAAACTGCCCTCTTACGGTTTCTGTCCTTTTATCTGTGTCTTCATCTATAGCTTCCTTCCTGGTCGTTCTATAGCCACTGTTATAGACGACCATTGTTCTTCTCCTAGATCTATCAACAGTGGTGTTCCTTAGGGCTCTGTCGTATCACCAACTCTCTTCCTTTTATTCATAAATGACCTTCTAAGCTGTACATCTAACCCTGTCCACTCATATGCTGATGATTCCACCCTTCACCTCTCCATTTGGTTCCCGCAGTGACCATCTTAGTAGTTACTTCATCAAACAAGGGATGAGGCTATGGCACACCTAATGTCTGACTAGGCTCGTATCTCTGATTGGGATAAAAATAATCTTGTTATTTTCAATGCATCAAAGACTCAGTTCTTACATCTATAAACCTGGCAAAATCATCCTCAGGGGTACCCAATAATGTTCGATAATATCCAGCTTAATCCCGCATCATCCTTGAACATGATTGGGGTTTCATTTACACTCGAGACTCATTTTGGAAAGATTATATTATATCTCTTGCAAAATCTGCTTCCAAGATATTAGATGTGCTAAGCCAACTCCATACCTTGTTTACCCCTGCACAGTTGTTGACTTTATACACAGGTTTTATTCTCCCCTGTATGGAGTACAACTCTCACGTGTGGGGAAGCTTTCCACATACAGCTCTTCTCAATAGGGTAGAGTCAAAGGCATTTCGTCTCATTAACTCTTCTCCTGTTACTGGCTCCTTTCAAGCTCTGTCCTTTTGCCACACTGTTGCATCTTTATCTCTTTTTTTTCGCTACTTCAATGGTCACTGCTCCTCTGAATTGTCTTCTTGCATCCATCCACCTCTACGATGGGCGCGTAGCACCCGTCTAGCAACATATTCTCATCCCTTTTCTGTCCAACTCTCTAATGCATGAGTTAACCGTAACTTCCAGTCTTTCATTTATGCAACAGGTCAACTCTGGAACTGTCTCCCTCTGTCTGTATCTCCTACTTCCTATGATCTCCAATTTTTCAAATGCAGTGTGTCCAGGCATCTCAAAATGATTGGATCTTGAGTTTGGTTCTCTCTTGTATTGTTTTTTTCTTGGAAGGAACAGTTTGTGGGCTCCTGGCCTTTGGTTCCTTCTTCCTAACATAAAAAAAAAAAAAAATCTAAGTTACCGGTGCCTTGATATCTGTGCTCACAGATGCATTCAGGTTCAGACAAGAAGCTGTGCCAAGGCACAACAAACCTGTCTCCGGCAGTCATTTTAGTGCTGACATATAAACACGACAGGATATCTAGTGAAAGATGTCAGACATCAGATTTGGGGTATATCGGGTGAAAATTGACGATTTTATACCCATTTGAAATTTATGTTCGATCTACCTGATATTGACCCCCCTACCGGTAAGTGGGGGGTGACTACCCTGACGTAATGAGGTATGTTAAAGGATGCTGATTTGAAAGATGCACCTTTGGTATTGGTTTCATGTCCATATGACAAATCTGATAAAAGTTATGGCAAAAAAAAAAAACATTTCGGGGGCTATAGCCTGGGCCATGGCCCAATCTGATCCAAAATTTAATCAGGTGATCAGGTCATAGCTCATCATCCCCGTAAGTTTAGTCAAAATCACACAAATAGTTTCCATGTAAAGTTGCTAACATAAAGACAGACAGACACAGTAAAAAAAAAAAAAGTCCCCGAGCCCGTCCGGGACGAGGACAGGTAATCATCACTGCATGCATATAAGTTGTGAACAAAGAAGGTGCCTGATGATAAAATTGTCATCGTTGCATGCTGGCACATGTAAGGAAAAAAACTATTTTCATCATTTATAATGACACAATATAATGAGTTTAGCTTGTAAATCCAGGCTGTTATTTCCTTTGAAAAATCTCCGGAAAGTTTTGTCTACAGGGATTTCACCTTTTTCGTCCCTCCAAATTCAAGAAGTGGTAGCTGTCGGTGTCATAGTACACCCTTCATTTTTTAGGAATCTGAAACTTGATATTGATGTGAGAATATATAAAGTTATGTGGAAGACATACTTTACTGACGGCATTTACACAACAGAAACTATTCCAGCTATCACCTGTTCATCTGAAACTCCGCACAGCTCATGACTGTCAAATTTGACTGTATTTGTAGCAGCTTTAGAGACCTTGTAGCATCTCTTCTCCAGCATTCTGATTTACATGTTCCAGTTTTAAGCATCTTGTATTGTTACGTCCCCAGCTGTCCTCACTCTTCAAGCACGCTGTAATAGTTAGGTACAGCAAGAAATTCGTTCGGCCTGCAACTCCTCATTCCCGGGCCAGCTGGGTAGCAACATGAAATATCTCCACCACAAATACTCTATCATCCATCACACCATCAATGATAATGAAATAGTCTACTACACTATTTACATATATTTACAAATAAATACACTGATACTCAAATAAAGAAAATACTTAGATCACTTATGCTATACCCCCAGAATGATCTTCTCAAAACCAAATGACACTCAATAATAACCACAATAATAATCTCCACTATCACAAGTACACCACCACGTGCACCATAGGCTATCTTGTGGCCACCCACACCACTCTCTCTCTCTCTCCAACACCTGTATATTCTCCTCCCACGAGTAATACTCGTCAATATATTCACATAATTATCTCACCACTTCCCTTGTATAACACCTCACACTGTGTGACCACGCTGCTCTCCCAAAATCACCACGTGTCTCCTCCAACAAGCCCACCCGAGCTGAAACCCATAACAGCTCCTCGCACGCCGCTAGCCACCAAGAGAGAGAGAAGCCACGCGCTCTCCCCTCATACGTACATATCTCTCACTAACGGGATCACAATACAACAACATAACCTTACATGTTAACCCTTAAC
>JAGKTI010013461.1:0-12141 GCA_018397915.1 Birgus latro
TATATAATAGATAGATAGATAGATAGATTCTTGGTGAATGCTGCTTTGGTCACTGCTATTACTAAATTATTTTTTTTTACATTGACGTCATTCGTAAATATACTAACCAAACACCTTAAGTAGAATATTTGTCCCAACTGATTGCCATTTATGTTCAACACCCTGTGTATTTTCTAACCAGTCCTCCTTACTTTCGTCTTTTACACACTTACACCCATACCGTATCTCTCTAATGTGTCGGTTGTCCAGCATCAACTGTAGTCTATCTGCCATGTCCACTGTTGTTGCCAGATGGTCTACAATTCTTACTGGCTGTACAAAGCGACCTCCAATTTTCACTCCCTAGCTAACTTCCCTTATAACTTCTTTCATCACTGTCTAAGAATAATGTTGAATATCACTGATGATAATGAGCACAGCTCTGCTTCACACCTCTTGCACTGATGACTGCTTAACCCTCCGAGTCCCACCGACGTGTGATGCACGTCACTACTTTTTGCCACGGACAGACCCACCGACGTTCATCGTATGTCACTCAATTGCAAGGCCCGTCGTGTGCACATTTTTCAACATTCGTGGGTTATTTTTGGTAGGCATATGTGGGAGACCTTCCTCTACCTGCTGTCAAGCCGGGATACTGCCTGGCCCCACCTGACCCCCCTCCCCCCTCACCCCCACACTCGGCAATTCGCCTGTTAGCAGTAACCTGGCCAGTAAAGATATGTTGCCCCACTGTCTCTCCATGAAAGTGATTCCTGAGGTGGAGGACAAAGAAACAAAGAAGTTAGAGGGAGAAACAAACAGAAGTGATGAGGTGGTAATGTCGTAAAGGAAGGTGCCATATGCTGGGGTTTTGGGTGAGTGAACAATGCTTTTATGGCCTATATTATTGTGTGAAAACCAATATAGACTTGTACTACACATAAATTCGTACCAAATAAATAAATAAATACGTAATTTAAAGTGGCTTGAATTAGTTAACCCTTCCATAGTTCGTTTTCTTTAGCCAGGTACCCTGAGAAAGAAGGAAGACGTACGGCTGACTGACACCTTTACCAACATTTATAAGCTCAGGAGGGCGATTTCTCTATGAACTATCGATATTTCTCACCAAAGCGGAGATTTGAGCCCCCCCCCCCCAAAAAAAAGAGAATTGAAAATCGGTCGGGTTCTGAGGGTGTGTTGGGTAAAAAATCGGTCGGGACTGGATGGGTTAAGATACCATTTCATTTACCCTGACTGTAGGTAACTGATCATGGTATAGTGTGGAAATCAATCTTCTGTTTATCCAGTTATCATCAGTGTCTTTGAAAAGATCCACAATTTAGTCTTCATCACACCCGACACCTTCTCATAATCTACAAAGTATGTGTACATTTCCTCAAAGTGTTCAATGCGTTTTTGACCAATCACAAGCAATACTTAGTCACAGCATTTGTTATGCCTTTGTTCTTCCTGAATGCAAATTGATAATAACCAGTTAACCTCATCGGCTTCATACTCTAATCTTGTGAAGAGAATCTTTCTTAATAATTACCAGTCCTGGGAAGCAGGATGGTATCATTTTCGGCCATGTGCCCCATGCCGCTGCGCGAGGTTCATCCTCACATTGGTATTGTACAGGGTATATTTCCTGACAATGGAGTATTATTTCTTATTTATAATGCCCTGAAGTGCTTTGATCATTTTCCCGTCATGCCATCAGTACTCACTACTTTGACTGTTGTTATCTTACCCACTGGACTGCACAAGGGGATTGCAGGCTCTCATGTGGCAATATGGCCAATTTATCGACTATTTCAGAATGATATGATATGTACATCATCGTCACAGAAACGATATTACACACCTACTCATTAAATATTTTTGCTCAACTCAGTTATATTTTCGAAGTTACTGTGATCGGATATTTCCCAGTTGATGGGAAACTGGTAATCATGGGAGCAGGACTTTCTCCTTTCAGGGCCTAAATTAGTTGCCAGTTAGTCTAATAAGCCATAACCTAAGGGTGATGTGCTACTTTCGATCAGTTATTTAATCTTTCCCTCTCTCTCTGTAGCAACTGTTGGCATTCCATTCGAGTTTATGAACAAGTTTTCGACACAGGTGTGAGCCTTTCTCAGGTGCTAACGCTGTGGCAAATGGATCTGGAAGTGTAAGAATTTGAAAGGTCATAGTAGCTACTGTTATCACGTTTCTGGTCTTAGCCACTGCACTGGTATATATTTGTCCGGGGGATGGGCTCTGCCCCCCCCCCCCCCACGCCAGCGTCCTCTGTCGCCATGCAGAGGATCCCCCCTTGTTATTATGGGGGGATGGGCTCTGCCCCCCACCCCCCCACGCCAGCGTCCGCTGTCGCCATGCAGAGGACGCCCCCTTGTTTATTTACTGCCATCCTCTGACAGGCTCTCCACCCCGAGCCCGTGCCACACCAGTGTGGCGAATCTTTAAAAAAAAAAAAAAAATAGGGGGTGGGGATGAGAGATGATAGAAAGTCTAATATCCTATAAAAACTGTGCGATGTTGCTCCTATGAGAAACTCTGCAGTATATTGTTAAAAAATAAAGTGCTCAAATGAATTAAGTTACTTATCCCTGGTGTTAAAACATAGGGTAAGTCACCTGCCATGGGTGAAATATTGTCAATTCTACCGGCTATCCAAGATACCTGAGCCAGTGTCATCTCGTTCTGCAGTTGTCAACTCTAGTTCTCTTCTTTCTGGCTTGCTTCTTTTCTGGGTATAGTTTTTCCACATGCTCTTCTCACATCTTCCTTACATCTCTAGGTATTACAGTGAGTAGACTGAAACTCTAGTCGAACAGGACGGTATTCCCGAGGTGGATGGTAAGCTGGTGACAGAGAAAGCTGGAGCTCCCGTTTAACCAGCTCTCAGGACCTGTTCCTGACCATCTCCTTTCACTGAAGATTTTCATTGTTTTCATTAACACAGAGAGTAGGCCAGCATACTCTAAGTAACACCCAGCCCAACTGCCCACACCACGCTACATGCACATTAGACATCACACCTTCTATAACATTCTCCCCTTAACAATGGCCACTGCAATGTTAAGAGTACAGTAAATGTGGTGGTACCTCAGATTGCCACCACCAGCAGGGTAGGGCTGGTGGCACAAGGTCCTCCTGGTCGTCATCAAACGATAGTGCCAGCAGCAGAAGCTTTTGCCAAATAAACATGCTCGTCAGCAGGGAAGTAAAGGTTCCGCTTTATATTTTAGGAATATCCGTGGTCTCAGTAAATTCAGTTCACTTCTTACCTGAATCCATTGCCCCTATAGTCCTATTCCTCACTGAAGCCCTAATCTCTCCCACTACCAATTTATCTCAATAAAGTTTTCCTAGTTACCATCTCTCACCAGCTTTTGTAACAAGGGTGGCACTTTCATTTTTTTTTAATGTGTCCGACTCTGGGCATAGGCTTCACAGCCTGCTCGCCAGGCCCAGTAGTCCTCCTACGTACCATACACCTCTACATGTCACCACTTCGGCGCTAACACCCACCGTCCATATTGAATACATGCTAGGGCTGTCTCCATACAGCACTGGTGTATTGGTATTAGCGGGGGTATTTTTATGACATGTCGGCGGGTCTTCTGGTAGATCAGTAAAGCCTGATTTAATGAAATTCAAGTCCTTAACCAGTTCCCTGCCACAGCGAGGATTTGAACCTGGGTCCGGTAGGACTGCAGGCCACCTCTCTACCGATTGAGCCACCGCCTCCCTTATCTATCTATAACAAGATGCGTTAATCCCAGTAGGGGTGGCCACAGACAAATAGCCTCCATGTCGACGTCTCATCCTCAGCCTTCCCCTCCCTCTCCCTCCTACCCAAATCACTCACATACACGCTCCTCGTTAGCTTCTCGCACTCAATCCTCCCCACATGGCCGAACCACCCCAGTGTATTCCTCCTAATACTTTCTGTCACATCCACTTCCACACCACCACGTTCCTTCACTTTCTCATATGTCAGTCGGGGTCTCCATATAACAACGCATGCACCTCTCAAATAATTCATTTCCACTGCTCTCACTCTCGACTTGTGTCCTTCCTACAAGGTCCAAGCTTCGCTTGCATACGTTAGAGTGGGTATCCCAATACTATCATTGTTGTGACTTTTTTCCATGCTCACTTCCCTGTTTCTTATCAGTGCTTTCAGTGAACCAGCAACCTTTCTTCCCTGCTGAACCTAATCAAGCACTTCATCCTCTAAACTTCCGTCCTTACTAATCATACTAAATTACTTGAATGCACTCATGTTTTCCATTTCCTCACCATCCAGCCTAACTGTGCATTTTGTGGCCTCACTTCTCTCAGTGACAACAAATTTACTCTTTCCTGCTTTCCACTTTAGATTCAGTTTCTTTCACACGCTCCCAAATTCATTTAGAAAGCCATGCAGTTTCCCTTCGTCTTCACTTAACAATTCAGTATCATCTGTAAACAGTAGAACAGGAAGTTTCTAAATGCTGCCCTCTTTCATTAGGGTCACTCCAACATCCACTGTCCTACCTTGTATCTCAGCTCCATCCATATACAAGTTGAACAACCGTGAAGACATGACACATCCCTGTTTCAATCCAACATTCAAACGGAAATATTCATTCAACTCACCATCCACCAGCACTGTAGCCCTAGCTCTCTCATACATACTCTTCACGGCATTCAGCAGCTTCTTATTTACTCCTATATTTATTAATATTGTCCACATTCCTTGTCTATCCACCCTGTGATATGCTTTCTCCAAATCCAAAAAGGCTGTATACAACTTTTTTCCATTCTCTAGAAAGTTTTCCACTAAAGACCTTAGAATGAATATCTGATATACACAACTTCTTCACTTCCTAAAACCTCCCTGTTCTTCTTCAACTAATTCCCATGTTATTTCCCTAACTCTGTCAATAACTCTCCTATCATATACTTTTCTTGCTACATTAAGAAGACAAATGTCGCTATGATTACCACACACGACTTTTTCCTCTTTTCCTTTGTACAGGGGAATCATTACATTTGGCATCCAGTCCTCTGGGACTCCATCTTCCCCACAGGACAATCAACACATCTTACATATCCATACTACTATCTCTCCCCCATGCTTCAATATTTTACAGCACATTCTATCAGTTACTGGGGCTTTCCCCATTTTGACTTTATTCATTGCTCCCACCTCTTCCATCCATCTGATTTCATCTTCCTTTCTCGTCTCCCTCCTTCTCCCAGCCATTTCCCAGCCACTTACACTCGCATTACTTTCATTCTCTATGTACAACAGTTCCTTATAGTGTTTTCTCCATCTACTCATTTTTTTCCCCTTGTCCACTCACAGTGTGACATTTTTTTCTTTCATTCCCCTGCTACCTTCTTCATTACCCTTTCTAACTCTTCCTCCTTCCAGGAAATTTTCTTACGTTTCCTCCACTTTACGCTAAAATTCTTTCCAAATCCTCATCCACTCTCTTCTTACTGTCTCTTACTAATCATTTCACCTCTATTGTCTACTCTCCACTTAACTCCACATTCCGTCTCTCAACTTCCTCCATGCCTAAAGAGAGTATTGGCTATCACCAATCTCCTGCCCTCACAAATTTCCACTAGAACACTACCTTTCCCATCCACTTCTGCAGACACACCCCACTCACCATCAACTCCATCCACCTTCACATTCCCTATTTTTCCATTGATATCTCTGGTCAAAATCACTCTCTCAATCCTCTCAAACTTTTCCATGCATGCTTCCACTTTTGCCCACAACTCACCTTTCGTTCTACTCACACTGACCTCTCTTGGTGCATATGCACACACAGTAGTCCACGTTGGTATTCCTATTTTCAGTCTTACTCACACATTCCATGAACCAACTGCTTCATGCTCTTATAGTCGCCTTTCATCTCTTACACAAAACAGTTCGTACACCCTCCTTTGCCTTCTCATTTTCACCTACTACCGCACATATACCCAATCCATATTTCCCATCATGCCTTTTGATCTTTTATTTTTATTTTATTTTTTTTTTTTTCCGAGAGAGAAGGACTCAAAGACTGAGCCCGCAAAACAGTTCCTTCCAAGAAAAAAAAAACAATACAAAAGAGCCAAACTCAAGATCGGTTCAATTCGAGATGCCTGACACACTGCATTTGAAAGACTGGAGATCATAGGAAGTAGGAAATATAGACAGAGGGAGACAGTTCCTGCGTTGACCTGTTGCATAAATGAAGGACTGGGAGTAACTGTTAACTCTAGCATTAGAGAGCTGAACAGAAAAGGGATGAGAGTTTGTTGCTAGATGTGTGCTGCGCACCTATTGTAGAGGTGGAGGGATGCAAGCAGACAGTTCAGGGGAGCAGTGACCATGGAAGTACCGATAGAAAAGAGATAAAGAGGCAACACACGGCAAAGAGACAGAGGTTGAAGGGAGCCAGTAAGAGGAGGAGAAATGATGTGACGAATAGCCTTTGATTCCACCCTATTGAGAAGAGCTGTATGTGGGAAGCCTCCCCACACATGAGAGCTGTACTCTAAACAGGGGCGAATAAAGCCCGTGTATAAAGTCAATAACCGTGCAGGGGTAAAAAAGCGCTGAGTCAGCTTAGCACACCTAATCCCTTGGAAGCAGATTTTACAAGAGATTCAATATGATCTTTCCAAGATAAGTACCTAGTGAATGAAACCTAAAGCATGTTCAAGGATGATGCAGGACTGAGCTGGATATTATTAAACATTAGTGGGTACTCCTGTGGAAAATTTTGATGGGTTGATAGGTGTAAAAACTGAGTCTTTGATGCATTAAAAACAACAAGATTATTTTTACCCCAGTCAGAGATACGAACCAAGTTAGACATTAGGTGTGCCATAGCCTCATCCTTTTTGTTGAAGTACCTGCTGCGATGGGCGATGCGGAAACCGAACAGAATGTTGAAGGGTGGAATCATCAGCGTACGAGTGGATAGGGTTAGATGTACAGCTTAGAAGATCATTGATGAATAAAAGGAAGAGAGTTGGTGATAGGACAGAGCCCTGAAGAGCACCACTGTTGATAGATCTAGGAGAAGAACGATGGCCGTCTACAAGAGCAGCAATAGAACGACCAAAAAGAAAGCTAGAGATGAAGACACAGATAGAAGGATAGAAACTATAAGAAGGCAGTTTGGAAATTAAAGATTTATGCCAGACTCGATCAAAAACTTTTGAGATGTCAAGTGCAATGGCAAAGCTTTCGCCAAAGTCCCGGAAGGAGGATGACAGGGAGTCTGAAAGGTAGGTGAGAAGATCGCCAGTGGACTGTCCCTGATGTAACCCAAACTGACGATGAGAAAGAAGGTTGCGATAGGAAAGATGCTCTAAAAATTTTCAGTTAAGAATAGACTCGAAAACTTTTGACACAGGATGTTAAAGCAATTGGACGATAGTTAGAGGGTTGGGAATGGTCACTCCTCTCTGGGACTGGCTGAATGAGAGCAAACTTCCAGCAAGAAGGAAAGTACAAATTGAACGACAAAGGCAAAAGAGTTTACCTAGGCAGGGTGTAAGCACAGAAGCACAGTTCTTGAGGACAACAGGAAGGACTGCATCAGGTCCATATGCCTTGTTAGTACTGAGGCCAGTGATGACAGAAAATACATCAGCTGAAGAAATTTTAATGTCAGCCATGAGGAAGTCAGAGGGGGGAAGTGATGGAGGAACAACACCGAATCATCTCAGTTGGAATTGCAAGAGAACGTCTGAGCGAAGAGATCTGAGTTATCAATAGTAGAAATAGCTACAGAGCCATCAGAGTAGAAAAGAGGAGGGAAGGATGATGAGGCAAAATTGTTAGAAAGGTTTTTGGCAAGGTGCCAAAAGGGGCGGGAAGATTTCGAGTTGGAGAGTTGAGAGCATTTAGTATGAATGAAAATATTTTCAGCAGAACGAAGGACAGCCTTAGAACGATTCCGGGCAGAAACATAAAAACGATGTGATTCAGGGGTGAGTTGGCTGTTACCTTTTAAAGGCCCTCTCCTTGTTGCGGACAGCATTAGAACAAGCGTGATTAAACAAAGGCTTTCTTGCATTAGTTGGAGGATATGATAATGGTATGTATGCTTTCATACCCGAGAGAATAACCTCCGCAGTGCACAAGGGACACTCAGGTGGCTCCTGGCCATGGAAGCAATAATTATTCCAGGGAAAATCAAAGAAGTACTGCCTGAGGGCCTCCCAATCTGCAGCTCCAAAGTGCCACAGATGACGTTTCTTTGGAGGGTCCACAGGCCGTACCAGAGCGATAGGACAGATTAAGGTAATAAGGTTATGATCGGAGGAGCCCAACGGAGAGAAAAGATTAACAGTGTAGATTAGTTGTAAGGACGAGGTCATGTATGTTGGAGCTCTCTCCAAGGCGGTCAGGGATACGGGTAGGGTGCTGTACAAGCTGCTCTAGGTCATTAAGGATAGCAAAGATGTAGGCTTGTTCACCAGGTGGATCAGTGAAAGGAGAGGAGAGCCAAAGGTGGTGGTGAACACTGAAATCTCCTAGAATGGAGATTTCAGAGAAAGGAGAATTGGATAGAATGTGTTCCATCGTAGAAGTAAGATAGTCGACGAATTTTTGATAGTCGGTAGCATTAGGAGATAAGTAAACAGCGCAGATATATTTAGTCAGAGAATGACAGGCGAGCCGAAGCCAGAGAGTAGAGAATTCAGAAGAAACAAGTTCAGGAACGCGAGAGCAAGATAGGTCGTTGCGTACATTTACACAACAGCCACCTTTAGCTTGAAATGTGTATAGAGAAAGTAGGAGGATAGAGAAAAGCGTTTGCTGTCAGTTGCCTCAGACAGCTGAGTCTCGGTAAGGAAGAGAAGTTGAGGTTTAGAGGAGGAGAGGTGATGTTCAACAGAGATAAAGCTAGAGAAAAGGCTGCGAATGTTGCAGAAATGAAAAAGAGAGTCAGACAGTGGTTCCGGGCAGCTCGTCGAGTCGTCACAGGGAGAGGGGCGGATGGTGGGGGCATTTATGGTCCCACCCCCCCGGGGACTCCGAGGCTTGGTTTGGGTGCCCCATTTTCCTTTTTTTTTTTTTTTTTGAAAAGGAATTGTAGTGTGTATTTTGCATGAAGATTGGTGTTGACAATTAGAGAAAGTTGTTTTGAAGAACATGCTGGCCTACTCTCTGTGTTACTGAAACACTGAAAAAGTTCAGCAAAGGGGGATAGTCGGGAACTAGTCCCAAGGGCTGATGAAACGGAAGCTCCAGCTCTCCCTGTCATCAGCTTTCCATCCACCTTGGGAGTACTGCCTTGCTCGACTGGTGCTACAGTCTACTCTTCTGAATCCACATATGTCCACTTTTGCTTCCTAAAGCACCTGGACAATCTGTTTCTCTCCTTCAGCTCATCATTCACGCCCCTCACATTCCACGCTGAAATCCATACCATGTCCTTTGTCCGGTCCCTTGTTATCACCTGTTGGTCGGTCCTGGTCCGCGGCATGTTGTTTCTTTTTAGTTGTTTTCCGCGGAGGGACACTAACCCTTCTCCAACCCACTTGTTGACATGTAAGGAACACGTATTTCTTAGTTATAAGGTTACCTTCCAGTGAATTTAAAAATTTCCTGGCTTAAATCATTCGGCTCGTCATTCAATGTGGAGTCATCCTGGAGTAGAGTTGCACTACACTGGAGTAGAGTAGCATTTGCTACTGCATTAAATCCGAATACACAATGAACACTACAGTGAACGAACTTCACTTTTACAAACTCTGATAAAGTAAATAATCCTGCCTAAATATAACCAAATATAATCTGAATAGCTTTCTGTCCTTCAGTGCCTCATCAGAACCTAGAGTATTTGGTTCCATACCAACTCAGTTCACTAACTTTAACCTCACCATTACTACTGAAACTTTTAACGTCCATAATGTAGAACTGATGCTGCATTCTGCCAAGACTGATGATACTGGTCTAGAATGAGACCTCTTTGCAGAGTCGTTTAATCTCAAGCAACTGGTAAAAAGAAAACCAGATAATCATAATTATAGAGCTGCCTCTTAGATCTATTCCTGACAAATAACCCAGAGCAGTACAGGATAGAGGTACTGCCACCACCTGGATCCTCTGATCACAATCTCATCAATCACTCATTCATCATTTAGCCCAAAACTCCCCATTCCAAACCAGTCAGGGTAACCAGATAACACTTTGATAGGGTAGACTGTGTTGGCTTTAGATATTATCTAGCTGATATTCTATGGCAGTCTTTCTTCTCCACTGACATCATTTCTACCCAGCCCCACATCACTGACTTAATACAAGCTGACATGGAATTGTTCATGTCCTGGTAACAATTTACTAAAAGAAAGGATTCCCCCAAATGGTTCAACAGCAGTTGTACCAGAGTGACGACCCAAAAGTCTTCACCATATAGCTCTTACTTAAAGTCGAAAGCTTTCGAACCCCTTAATCACTTTAAAATTACCAGAAACCAGGCAAATGTAGCAATAAATCTCGCCAAATCAACTTTTCTCCACAACTAAGTATGCAAACTATTAAATAATCTTAATGACAATAGATTTTTCTGGTCAAGTCTCAGTTCTTTCAATATTTACTTTAACAAATCATCAGTCAGTGTCCCACTAAAATCTCCAGACAGAAAGATTCTAAATGACCCTCGTGGGAAAGCTAACATTCTCGCTGATACGTTTGCCAGAAGTTCTACTTTAGAGGACGTCAGTTAGAATGTTTCTGTAGCATACTAGAGTTTAACTCTCCCGAAATTGCTCCACTAAAGATACAGACTAGATACATAAAATCCAACCTAGAAAATTTACCAACCAACAAAGCGTCAGGTGCAGATGGAATTTCTCCAATCGTTTTGGAAAAGCTTTCCTTAGAACTTGCTCCTGTTCTGCCCAAATTATTCTGACTATGCATGCATACATTTTCATTCTCTAATTCTTGAAATGAAGCCATCATCCACCAAAAAGAAAGTTCGTCTGATCCCGCTGAGTACAGACCAGTAGCTATCTCATTTGGGAAAAGTACTTGATAGTGTCATTAATAAGCAAATTGCTGGGCATTTTCAATCCAACAATTTATTTAGTGACAGACAGTATGGTTTTCGCCAAGGAAGATCCACAGTTGATATACTCAGTCTGTTTACTCATACCATCCACCAGTCAGTCGAACAACATGGAAAAACTCGTGCAGAAGCCCTTGATATTTCTAAAGTGTATGACAAAGAGTGGCACCATTCCCTGTTATCCAAGCTCCTTTGCTAGAGCCAACCATCTTCTGTCCCACTAATTTCCTTATATTTCAGCAACAGAAAGATAAGAGTAAAGGTAGTTAATGAATATTCCAGTTTCTGCTGAGTTAATACCGGCATGCCAAAAGGATCAGTCCTGCTTCCAGCTATGTTCCTAATTCATATCAATGATCTCTTGTCTGCCGCCCATAATCCCATTCGCTCATATGCTAATGACTCAACTGTTCAAAGTTCCTTTACACTTAAACACCTGTTCACAAAGTTTCTCTTCCAACTCAGAACAGCAGTATTCTAAAATCAAACCATATACAACATCAGTGATGGTATGCATAATAACATTGTCTCGTTTAATAGACGGTTATTACCTGAATTCTGTATTACCTTCAGTGCAACAAATATTCTTATTTTTATGTGTGTTCAAATTCTCTGTTTCACTTAACAATACCCCCAATTGGACCTTTCATGTTCGATCCCTTGCTAAAACCGCCTCAGAGAAACTTGGATTATTGTACAGACCCAGTAACTGCACTGACCGCAGTTAACTGTAAATTAAAAGAGTCGTCTGCACTCTCAGCTTGAATATCGCCCACCCTTGTGGAGAGGTTGCACTAAAGCAGTGGTTCTCAGCCTGGGTTCTTAACCAGAGATCTATAGGTTCTTAGCGTCGGCAGTCCAACAGATCGCTAGAAAATGTGGACTTCAAGCTACGGAAAACTCAACTGGACATTTATTCCTGAGGAAAAGTTATGAGAATAATCTAACTCCTACATGTTTACAGTTTGACTTGTACGATAATCGACTGGTTATTTCTAGCATATATAGATATATATATATATATATATATATATATACACATACACACACACACACACACACACACACACAC
>JAGKTI010013461.1:12476-22999 GCA_018397915.1 Birgus latro
ACACACACACACACACACACACACACACACACTGAAAGAGAGAGGGAGAGAGAGACGGCAAATTGAAGTAAAGGAGAGAGGAAAGAGGACGATATGCAAGCCAGAGCGAGGAGAGAATATTCAGGGACCTTTGTGGTTACTCTCTCGTCTAAGTTGATGAGGGGACACAA
Organism: Birgus latro; assembly: GCA_018397915.1. Classification (NCBI taxonomy): domain Eukaryota; kingdom Metazoa; phylum Arthropoda; class Malacostraca; order Decapoda; family Coenobitidae; genus Birgus; species Birgus latro. Next base: position 12,647 of record JAGKTI010013461.1, read on the forward strand.
AGGACGGAAAAGAAGGGTGGCAGAACACAGGAACGTGGCTGACGAAACACGAAGAGCAAGCATTGTGAGGGACGGTATAGACGCAAGAAAGGAGAATGTATGTGATTTAAATGGTTACAGTACATAAGCTGATACGGTGAGAGATAAGAAGATGCAGAGGGCGAGGGAGGATTAAGGATAGAGAAGGATATAAGGGGAAATGCTGGGAAGGAGCGAAGTGGTTTATAGCATGATATCGGGAGAGGAGAACATACGAGGTTCTGGTGGCTGTAATATTTCAGCTGTTACGGTAAGAGGTAAGAGGATGTACAGGAAGATGAAGAATTAAGGAAAGACAAAGATATAAGGGGAAATAAATGAAAGAGATGCGTGGCACTTTTTTTTTTTTTTTGTTTTAGATTACCAAAATGTGAAAGACTTCAACAACCTATCATGTATTCAGTATAGACTTTGTGTGTTAGCTCCTAAATGATAACATGTACTGTATAGGTGTGTAATACATAAGAGGACTGCTGGAACTTAATGAATGGGCTGCTTAGCCGGTGCCCAGAGTCAGACACATATTTTGAAAAGTGATTCATTCTAAAGAAAGTAAACAAAAAATGATCAGAGTCAGTATAAATAAATGTCCTCGTGTACAGAGGGTTATCCCAGCCATCGCGTAATGCAGCTTATTTACATCTCATCTCAGTGACCAGGCCACCTTTGCTTGTACTACCTTGTATTAACGGTTTACGCTAAATATGAAGCAAATTCCTTCATCCCCCCCTCCCCCAGTACATCGTATGGAAGTTTTATCATAGTAACCGGGACAACTTTGGACGTGCAACTTTGCTTTTCCAATGTTTCAAGCTATGTTCTTCGGTGAAATAGTCCCCAGAGAATACAACTATCTGTAACAGTCGATGAAACAGATTGAATCTAGACACTACGTTTGAAAGATTGGAGGTCGCAAGCATAGAAAAAGACAGACTGAAGACGATACTGGATCGGGAATGAAAAGGAAGATAATTTCTTGATTAGAAAAAAAAAAAGCAAGTAGTGGAAATGTGTGGACATTTTAGTACTGCGTGGCCGATAATGGCAGTGCATCTTGGCAGAGTTTAAAACAACATTTAGCAGTGTCATGGCAACAGTAAAGAGAGACTAATGCAACACTGCGAATAACAGCAGGAGACTGAAGAGAGTATGTGAAAGGCGAGTGGTTGATATGCTGAAAAGCATTTAATTTCAGCCAATTTATATAAGCTGTGTGTAGGAATCCCTAAACATTTGATAGCACAGCGATAGATAAATTTCTCATGGTAACAAAAAGATACTGAAGGGAAGTGGAAGGAGAAGACAGAAAAAAGAAATGGACAGAAGGCGATAAATATGAATGGAAGATAGAGAGAGCAAGAAGATAAACATAGGAGCGAGATACAATATAGATAGAAATATAAGCGAAAAAATTGAGAGAGAGAGAGAGAGAGAGAGAGAGAGAGAGAGAGAGAGAGAGAGAGAGAGCAACAAAAGAATAATAAAAGGGAGACCAGAAGTCGTAAGATGAGATTCAGCAGTGGCAGAGGTGGGAGAAGGACAACAGAAAAATAAGGGAAAATAATTGTAGTTTATATACAATCGCAGATCAGCAAACGTCATAGTTTATATGAATAAATGCAGTAGATGCAATCTAAAAGACTGTAGATAAAAGCAGAAAAAGACTTTCTTCAAATAACAGAAAACAGTAGTATATACACGATGTCATGAGAGTAAAAGTACAAGAAATAATATTTACACGGTAAGAAGAAAGTCACAGAGAAAGCTATGGAAAATTAAAGGAAATGCTACGGAAAAAAAAACTTGTAATACCCCAAAAAATCTTTAAGAAAGAAACGAAAAGCTGATGGTAAGAATGTGGAGACAGCAGAACGACAGTGATGTCTTCTTTCCATTTGTTCGTGAACTTATCGAAGCTATTTTTTTTTTTTTAAATGTAGTGGTTACATATAACTTTTATTAGCCCCTTAAATGTCAGATATCATTTCTAATTTAAATAGAACTATCTGCAGTTAGGAAAAGCAACACAAAAGTTGTCATCGTACTGAAGGGGATGGAGCGTATGAGGAAAAATCAGATGATAAGATACAAGGGAAAGTAGGAGAAACAGAGGGCTGCAGGTAAGCTGGAGTCAACGTCAGTAGTTTCTTTAAAGGGCTTTTCATCTCATTACATTTCTTCAGTGTTAACTCTTTCACTGCGATGCCATATTTCAGAATTTATTCTTGGTAATATCAGTTAATTTCATTCGACTTAGGGAGAGAATTTAATCAAGATTATATTTTACCCTTTCATTTCGACGTATCCATTAGAAAATGAAAATGAAAACGAAATTATTTACGATAAATTCGCTCCTTAAAGTCACTCAAGTATCTTAACCCTAAGGCCAGGATGACAGTCATGCCCATCCAGAAACTGATGTTTGGGACGACCTGAAAGATGGACATTTCCTATTTGTTTTGTATTTTCCTGTTAGTGATTGAAGTCATAACCATTTTTGATGATGACCAGTGCATGATATGGGCATACAGGAGGTGAGTGAGTGACACTGCCAGTCTACCTTGAGAGACAGGAAGAGTAGAAACAATGATTTTCGGTTCTGCATTGTCCGATTCGTTTGCTGTCTCTGATTGCTACCCAGCCCCAGCCACCTCCACCCCTGTCAAGCCTCTCATTCATGCAAGGAATGGGTTAAGTGAAAGTGCGATTGATAGGGAATTGGAAGGGACAGTATCATCACTGCTGAGTGGGGAGACGACGCCTGAGTACGGAAAATACGAAATAGATGGACGTGCCACAGCTGTCTACCTGTGTCTCCACTCATAGCTCCTTGCCGCCACTCGAGGATGACCCTGATGATCCCCCAGGACCCGAGAACTTACCCTACCCTCCTGATTCCTCGAGAGTCCTGCGAGGCATCGGACTCTGAGGACAAAGGTCAGACTGCCACATGCACATTCAGCAAGTCACATGCAGCACTATGGTCCCCCAGCCTCCTTCGTGACGCTCTCCTGTCACCATCGCTTCACCATCAGCCTGGTACGTCGAGGGTATGTGGTGATCCAGGTATAATGTAAATTTGTACATAAAAATATAAAAAAATACGTTGTATAGAAAAATAAAGGAATTTTTCAGTGCACAGAATAAGTCTTAACGAAAGTAAAAACTGATATTCATTTAATGATATAAATTTGTAGAATAAAAAGGGCAATATACATAAGTTAGAGGAGATAAGGAAACTACGGTACTGAAGGTACTGAAAATAAGTGTTATGACCAAGACTCTGCAGTGGTTTTGTATCTTCCATAACGAGAAAAAATTTTGGTGGGAAACGTAAATTGAGTTTTCAAGGCAACTACTGTACAGCTGTTTTCTGTCATACAGTATAGAAATAAATATTGGAGTGAAATTTAAAGTGATCCTTCAGGACAAGTACTGTATGGTGGTTTTGTATTGTAGTGTATAAACCGTGATATAAAAACGAGCTTGAGTGAAAAAGAAATGACCTTGCAATATGCATGGTGTTGTTAAAAAAAAGAAAAAAAAGAATTTACTACAGTTCCTGCATTCAAGTGAGAACTTAGCCAAGCAAATGCTTTTTGTGGGTAAAAAAAATTGAAGATTAATAACACTACTGGTACCAGAATATGAACTGATGTGAAAACGAAAGTGAGCTGGCAATATACGTAAAAATTAGTGTTGTAAAAAAGAACAATTTAGAATTTACTATCATCCCTGCCCTTAAGTAAAAATTTAGCGAAATCAGTGTCCTTTAAAAGTAAGATGCTAGAGAAAAAGGGTAACTTCATCTCCTTTATCTTCAGTTTTTTTCCAGTCTTATATGCGGTCGATGTGTTTGACCAATCTTTACCATACAGCCTGGTCATTTTGGTTGTGACCAGTTTTATGACCAGATACCTTTCCTGATGCCAACCCTCCCTATTTACCCAGACCAGGGACTGGCACTGAGCTGGCCTGTCTTTTGCCCTCCCATTGGTTGGGGGAGTGCTTTTAATCTGACTGATGTTAATATGCCCTGTTAGTATGGTCCCACTTAGTTGAGGCAGTACTCAGTCCTGATCATCACTGTAAGGCAGCATTCCATGAGCAGGACTGTCAGTATACAACCATTTTTTCCTCTTTCTATTTGGGGTCATTGTGTTTTGGGTGCTATTCTGGTTTGATTTGCTATTTTGGTGTTGTCAAGGGAGCAGGGAAAAGGAGTGGACCCTCTTCCCCCTACACAGAGAGGAGGACTTGGGACACATCCCCCTGTCTATGGAAAATGGTAGGTCCTTTGTTAATCTAGTATGTAATGAGCTGCTTACATAATTTCACAAATTACATTCTTTACTTCAGGCGCCCTCTCAGAATCATCAAAGGAGTCGTTGGTGAAGCCTGAGTCACTGTCCCACTCAGAAAGATTCTTTTGGATTTCATCTGTCAGTGTTTCCAGCTCCATCTTAGGAACCATCCCTATCATATGGGCGTATGTGAGGACCATCTCTCCTTTGGTGGACTTATTCTTTTCGTTTCGTTTTTGAAAGCTCCAACATGCCTGCGTGTATCGGCCTTGGTCACCTAATGGTGGCTATCCATGCTGCTCGATCTCTGTCAGCCTTCTTGTTCAGTCCCTTAACCCTGAGGTCACACTTAATTACCTCGTCCCAGGTCTTTTTTTTGGTCTACCCCTCACAACCCTACCCCTGATAATAACGCTTCTCATTCTCTGCAGCCAATCATCATCCCCCATCCTCTCCACATGCACAACCACTTCAATCTACCTCTCCTCATCACAACACCAATACACTCCAGTCCCATCCTATTTCTCAACTCTTCCATCAAAAACCTAGTCCCCCCAGGCCTTGCAGTCAGGGACGCACTGCACATCCACCTAATCATTGCCATTTCTGTACGTTGGAGCCTGTGAATATCCTCTTCCTTTACTGTCCAGGTCTCACTGACATACAGCATTACACTCCTAATACATGCTGCGTACAAAGATCTTTTAGCATGTAGCGAGAGCCCTCTCAATGTCAGGAGAGGCAACAGCTCCCTGAACTTCCAACCACTCCTCCCCCTAGCAACAGAGGTAGCTCCAGCTGCACCTCCAGCACATAAGATGTCACGCAAATAACAAAACTCTTCCTCACACTCAAGAGACTAACCAGCAAGATCAATCCTTTCATGCCTGACACTCTCTACCTGCTCTTCCCGAAACACTACACACATAAAATCAGCATTATCCCGCAGTCTACCTCTAATACCACTACATATCTGATGCACCCACTTATCACAGACACTGTACAAGATGAAATTACTTCCCACGCCCTTGTGGCAAATTGCACGTGGCCATTCTCCCTCTTCTTTGACAGTACCACCATCAACCCTAGATATCATCACGTTTATTTAACTTGTTAACTGCTGCATTAGGTTTCGTGGTCGATCCCCCCATGCACAAAAAAAAAAAAAGGGATTATTTTTTTTCTTGTTAACGAAAATAATTTTTGCTTATAAGTGAAAGACTGCATGGAAAAGAATTGAAATACCAAGTGTGAGTTCAGTATTTACCTTAGTTTGGCCGTGATACGCTATTTATGGACATTTGGGTGAAAAATGCAACGTGCCTTTTCTTAACCCCTTAACCGCGGGTCGTCACTGTGGTGACGCTCAGTCGCAATGGATCAAATCACGGGGCATCACTTTTGTGATTCTGTGTTGTTTTGAATTCACCCGGGCTTTCAAATGGTGACTTGTATCATCTATCAGTACTGTCAATGTCCAACAATAGTCAGAGCTGCTAATATCATCAGTACTCCCATCCATTGTTGACAATTTGGCCATTTTCTCCCATTCTAGACTCCCCTCCCTACCTCCCCTCCATTACCCTCTCGTGTCGTCTACTCAGCCGCTCTACACTAAGTAAATCTTCCCCAGATTTTCCACTGACATCATCAATTGAAATGAGCCCTATGCCCTATTCTTATACAAAATAATATATATAAAAAGAAATAAGGTAATTGATAGTGCCATACACCTGGAATTGGCTAATTATCACTTGGCAACATCCCACGTGCACTCGTTCGCTAATTTCCCCTGCTTTTTTCCCCTTGAAATATGCCGTATGACCTATTTTCGTAATATAAATATACGTAAGAAAGGAAGAGAGATGCCTGAGTGATATTTACATTCACCTGGAACTACCTAATTTATTATGTATTGTCTAGATTTCCTACGAATTATTTCATAGCATATACATTAGCAGCTGACATTTTCAACCCTTGGCTACCCAGATACGGACATCATTCAGTACACTGTCGTCCTACAAGGTGGAATCACGTCGCAGTCGCGCCTCTCCATTTCCGCTGCTTCTGCGCCCATTGTAAAAGGCCCTGTGACCTCAACCCCTACTAAACATCTTATGGGAAGCGGTAAAGGACTAAGTGATGCTGCTGTTGATGTGAACTAGCTGAATTATCGATGATAATGATGGATAGTGACTGATACTTGAAGTAATGACAGTGAAAATGAAAGCTTCGCTCTTTACATAGTTTACCGGACGAGAAAGTGAATGCCTGGAGTGAAAATAAACTACTATTACTGAAGGAAACTTATCGATAAATATTGTAGATATATATGAGTGTAATGAAGTACTAGGAATATAAAGTGTGAGTGTGTCTGTGAACAATAAATGACAGAATACCAACAGCAAACAAGCGCGGGTGGAGTATGGATTCCAAACTACTTGAAAATCATTGAATAGTGTTTCTAGTGATAATATCAGGCTGTGGTAATCATATTACGGTATGTCAGGAAGTGTAAAGTGAAGACTTCGTTACCCAACTTCAGAAGTCTCCACAAGTCCTAATACCAGCAGCAAACAAGCGCGGGTGGAGTATGGATTCCAAACTACTTGAAAATCATTGAATAGTGTTTCTAGTGATAATATCAGGTTGTGGTAATCATATTACGGTATGTCAGGAAGTGTAAAGTGAAGACTTCGTTACCCAACTTCAGAAGTCTCCACAAGTCCTACGGTAGTCGACGAAGGCTCAACAAACATCCCAGGAGAAAGCTGAAGGTATGTGGCATATGCATATTTAATTATAATATTCTAGGAATAAGTGATTTTTGGCAAATATTTTTAAAAAGTCAGTCGGAGCGTGAATTTCCCCCGCGGAACGTGCAAGAACCGCATCCGTCAACTCCGCGGTTAAGGGGTAAAAAAAAAAAAAAAATTGATCATATGATGCACGTAGCAGTCGCGCGCTATTCTTCATATGATGTATGTAGCAGCTATCGGGCTAATCTGCATTTACTCTTAAGCCCTTGTGCCCCACACCATCTCTTCACTTCCTAAATCTTTCCTCCTCCTCCCTATCATTCCCTGCAGTCAACGTCAAATCATCAGCATATAACACCTACTGCGGAAGTCCATTTCTGAAGTCACGTGAGAGAGCTTCAAGAACCATGATAAACAACAAGGGACTCAAAACTAACTCCAGATGCACACCAACAGTCATGGAAAACTCAACACTCAAATATCCATTCACTCATGTCTGGGTGTGAGCACCCACATACATGGCCATAACCACCCTAACCAGCCACTCCTCGATCCCAGGCGTTCTCATTGCCCACTTCACCACCTCTCTAGGGACTCTGTCAAAGACCTTCTCCAAATCAGCAAAAACATTGTATAGTTCCCTTTTCTTTCCTATATATTTTTCTTGAAGCTGTCGAACAATGAATATGGCATCAGTGACCCCCCCCCCTCCCATCTGGCAGAAACCTAAACTGCATCTCATCAATATTCAGTCTTTCTCTAATCATGCCTTGTAGAACTCTCTCCATTGCCTTCATTATCTGAGCTAAAAGCTTTATGCCTCTATAATTTCCTCTTTCCAGGGGATCACCCTTCCTCTTGTACACATTTACAATTGCACTGTTCATCCAATCATCTAGGACAATACACTCATGTATAATCATATTTACTGGGTCAGTGACTAACCTCACTCCTATATCTCCTGAGGCCTTAATATTTCAGCAGTCAACCCAGACACACCTGCTGTCTTCCCCACCTGCATCCTGCCTATTGCCCCACTGACAGTAGCAGAGTCTATCAAAGGCCAAGGGCCAAACACTGGATCTGCTGGCTCCAAACCTTCCCTGTCCTAGTCAAACTGCTCATTCAACAACCGGCTATAATGCTCTCTACATGCATCTTTAATATTCCCACTGTTCACCACTACCCTTCCTTCATCATTCTTCACACACTGTTCACCTATAATATCCCGATTCTCCCTCATCACCTGATTTGTCACCTTAAATATCAGATTCTTCCTTTCCACACGATTTAGGTTATCAAGCAAAAGTCTCTGTGACTCAGACTTCACCCTGTATACCTCTCTTCTAGCCCTACGCTTGGTGGCCAAGTATTCCTCTCTGTTACCACCCTTCTTCCATTCCAGGAAAAGCCTTCTTTTCTCTTTAATTGCAGCTTCTACACCCTAATCCCACCACCAAGTTACTTTATGCCTTGTTGGACCTCTTATCCAACCACATACTGCATCAGAGATTGTTCTTTAGGGCTCTGTACTGTTCATTAACACCTCTGTCAGTGGGTCCCTGTTTAGCCACCACTCTCCTCATTTCGCTATAGATAGTATCCCTTACTGATTGGTTTTCCAGCTTTCATATTTTCCTCCTATGTACACAAGTCCTCCTTTTCATTACTCGCTCTTTAAGTGCCATGTCACATATCAATAATTTACGCTGCTGCACACACTCCTCGCTTCCTATAACTTTAACATCCCTCACTAACCTCCTATCAGCCCTCTCGACCAGGAAATAATCTATCTGACTGGTATTTTCCCCAGACTCGAATGTACTCAACCTACTCTCTTATCCTAAAATGTGTGTTGCACACAATCATGTTCATTGCCTCCCCAAACTCGCGTATCCTTTCCCCTTCCTTATTTCTTGTATCGTTTGCACATCCCCCCTGTACTTCTTCATATCCTTGAGCTGCTTTGGATTTTTAAAAATTGCACATGAATAGAAAAACGGCTTTGAGTGAAAGTGGAAGTGATCTCTTGTGGCAGGTGTTTTGTCTCGTAGTGTATAAACCTTGATATTCTCCCCTCCGACACACCACATGGCAATGTCACTCTGAAACAGCTGGAAGTGCTGGGCGAACAAAATGAGCAATCCGCTCATACAGAGTGTGATTATTCATTAATATGATAGTGGTAGAGGCAGGTGAAGAGGAGTGGAAAGGTCCAATGGGGCAAAGGGGAGTGAGAGTGGGGCAGCCCTGTCCTGTCTGGGCAACAACTATTTTTTTCCTGGTATTCTTGGTCATCCAGTCATTTTGAGAACATCAGAATGAGTGCCTCAAGAAATCATTCCTCCAAGCAAAAAAGGTATTATGATAAGTTAGCTTTAGGTTTGGCCTAATTTGGTTAGATATTGGTTGGCGTAACATCAAAACCCGGCTTTTCTGATGATTTTGTGGTTTGATTAGCCTAATTCTCTCATCCACTCCCGAGCGAAGGCTCGATGTTACTGAGTTATTTCTAGCTGGACTTGCTCCGACATTGCCAGTATGACTGATTGATTAAGTGCACACGAAGACAAAATACGCCTCCTGGCCACTCTGACGAGTGCGACCAGCCCGCCAGCCTGCCATAGCCACTGACTGGTGCGCTCCAACAAATGCAGGCTCACTGTGATCCCAAAAGTCACATCTATTTTTTACCTACTCTTTCCATAACACCTCACCAAGAGATTTGGGGGTCCTTCCAATGGAGACACGAAGGATTGGTGAGTATTCTCATCTTTCATTGAATATTCTAGGTGGTCTGGTTACTGAGCTATGATGGTTTGAAAACAGGCAATTTGGGGAAAATACTCAAGTATGGGATGGACTGAGTCAGGTAGATGCCAAGAATTTGGGGATTAATTTAAAGAGATTAAATTTCCATACAGGGCCGTGAGTGCCTTTAAGCGGAACTTAATCTCTTGACAGGGACTTGAATATCTATATAAGCATTTGAATCGTCATTCAATCTCACATTAATTTTTTTTAATTGGATTAAATTACCTTCACAGGATCTCCAATTTACTAACATGGTTTTGACTTAGCTAGAATAGTAAGATATAGGAAAGAAAAGAAAAAAATAAATGTTCCTTACTGTCAGTACTAATGCTATCCACATATCAAGAGTGAGTATTTTCCTAAAAAAAAATCTGAAAAAAATCAAATTCCATTCCATATAATATGAAGAATGTAGGATTTCTGTTTACACACACACA
>JAGKTI010013462.1:0-16857 GCA_018397915.1 Birgus latro
GGCTTAGGACTCCTGAAAGACAGATATACACAGGGCTTCATGGCAACTGTACGGCAAGTTTGTGTTATTTCCTTCGTTCACTTTCTCCTCCTCTCTTTCTTTTTCTCGTTTTGTCTGCCTCCGTCTGTCTGCCTAATCTCCCCCCCCCCCCTTACGATTCTGAAGAACAGATACATTCAGTACTTCATGCATTTTTTTTTTACTTCTCATTCTCTAAATTCTGCTCGTTTTTTACCCAGTTCATTTTCTCATTCTGCTAGATCTTTTGTTTTGTTACATATGGTTTTATAAGACTAAGTACGAGAAAGGGAAAGGGCAGCAGAGAGAGAAAGAGAACAGGAGAGAGAGGAAAAAAAGAGGTTAGGAGAGAAGACAACGAAACTGAAAAGCGGGATGAAAAAACAAGCAGGAAGAAAAATAAGAATACATGAGAAAGAAACGAAGACAGGACATGCAGAAGACAGAAGAGGAAGGAAGTGCTGAGACGGGTGGCTTTGACAGCATTATTAAGTCCTTTGTGTCACGAGAGGGTGTAGAAATAATAAATAAATGCGATGGATGATTAACTGCAGCTCTGACATGTAAAGATATCTCAGTCTGTATACAGCCATAACCGACACAAAACATCACTTTTTGATATATTAGTATCCTTATGTCAAACACCTGCATATTACATTCTACAACAAGAAGCACTCAGAGAATGCATCACCAATGTCATATATCGGCTCTAAAGGCCCGTCCGCTCGATCAATGACCACTGTGGTGAGGGAGTATGGCAATGAAAGTGTTAGAAAACATCCATGAAGAAGCAATGAACTGAAGTGCCTTCTCTGCCTCTGATCTACTCTTTGTAGCGTGATTCGTCGCGGTGCTCTGAGGCTGCTGAGCAGCGTGCTTTGACACGACATTTGCCCACTGATCGTGTGGCTGAATTTTTTACCCTAACCTGTGCCCTTGACATTTGACTGATTTCTCTCAAAATCCAATTCCGTCGTTTTTACCTGTCCCTTGACGCATCCACGAAGTTTGGTTCAAATCGCGTTTAGGCTACTCTGACCTGACATAAGCCCTTTTAAGCCAGGTTGATGGCCAAATGTAGCCAGAATGGAGGGTCGATTTTACTAAAAACCAAGGAGCTTTATTCCCGTCTCATAGGTAAGGGTCATTTAATTTCATGCCACCACAACTTACCACCCAAGTTGTGGCGGTGATTCAGTTCCGTCAGGTGAAAACAAACCAATTCTTCCAGGTTACTTCTCTTGCCGCCCAATCAGCAGCCCCATCTCATCGCCTTTGTCCCTCACCCCCACTTAACCACTTGATCACCTCTCACCGGTCACCCACCCCTTCAATTACTCATTAGTACCCCATTCACCACCCCTTACCTTATCTTCTGTTCATCTCGTTCACCCTCGCTATCCCCATCCTCTGACCTGGCCTGACCTGACCTAACACTCTCTTCAACCCTAACCTTACCTACCATTGTTCCATCCTATCCATTCCCATCCTATCCTGTTCTGTCTTGTCTTGTCCCATCTTATCCTATCCTACCCTAGCCTATCCCACCGTCTTAACCTAATAACCACCTGACCACATTTCAACTGTCACTCACACAATGCTTACCTATCCATTATCCATTCACTTACCTATCACGATCCATCTCATCCCCGCATCTTCACAACCTAACCTAACCTAACCTATGGGAGAAGTGGTCGTGGAATGTGAGAAAAAAAAAAAACTATAAAGACACGTGGGCTGCTGTAAAAAAAAAAAAAAAAAAGAATGAGAGATGATTCCCCGACTGGAACAGGGAACAGGCTGTGAATAAGAAGTTAGTTTTTCTGTCTTCCCTGCTTTCTAAATAACCCATCAACAGTCTTAAAAAAAACTCACACCAGCGTCAGATGACACAACTCTTGTGTATTATGTGGACGGTATTTGTGCCGAAGCAGTGATATGTGAAGGTGTGTGGCACGTAGAAAGGCCGCTTAGTCTCTGGTATAGGAAAACGGTATCTAGAGTTAAAGATATAACTAACCCAAGCCAACCTAACCTAACTACTCTTCCCTTCAGTCACTCATTATGCCCCTATTCACCACTTCCCCCACACCTATCATCATCCAAATCACCCCCATCATTCCCCACCACCACCACCCAGCCTACCGTCCCCTGCCCTTCAATTCAGCATCCACCCTCTCTCTAATTCTCTCTCAAATTACACCTCTGTACCTTTTGCGTTGCCTCTTGCTATTCAGAGGCAATGACATGTTGCTACGCTACCAGGAATAAAATCACCAGACATTAGCTGGAACAAACTAGCACGTGGCTAATTTTCGGCCACCGTGTTAATCCTTCAACCAGATGACGTCTTTTTACATTAAGAAAAAGGTTATCGATAAAAAAACTGTATTCAACTTTGGGGGAATCTCAGGTAGCGAAGAGAGTTAATGAAGGCTATATCTAACCCCTAAGTAAGAAAGGTCTCTTCTGAGCTGAATGGAATCCGCTGGAGATTGCACGAATGAAACAAAAGTGACATCTTCGTGGTGGAGGGGACTAATTATTGAAATCTCTCACCATTATTCTTTTCACAGTCACTTCTCCTCTCCATATACCCTCCTCCACTACCATATTAGTCCCCCACTACCATATTCCTTCTCCCCTCCTTAATGGCTCCTCTCCCTGACCACCCTACCCTTCATAATCTCCCCTCACCACTAGAAGCACCCTTCCATTACTCTCCTCCCCTCTCTGGTCACTTTTTTCCCTGACTACCCTGTCCTCGCCAATCAACTCTCCCATCCCCATCCAATCGTCCCTCTATAATCACCCTTTCCCTTCACAATCACCCTCCAATATTACCCTCACTTCTACAGTTACCCTCTACTCCCAAATCACCAATTTTCATAAATACACGTCCCCTCTCTCAAATCACTCCCCCACTTTAATAATCCTTCCCCTCCCTTTTTAATCTTCCCTCTACAACAGCCCATTCTCTCCAGTCATTTGCTCCCTTTCTAACCACTCTTTTCCAAAATCGCCCCCTCTCTCCTCCCATCCCTTCCCTTCTCCCCTCCCTAACCACACCTACCCTCCAACCACGTCCCCCTCTCCACCTGTCGTCACTCAACCATCACGCCTCCTGCTGAAGTTTGACATCGGGTTTTCAAAGAGTTCTATAGACAGGGTGACGTAAACGGATGGTGTGGGGAGTCATCAGGAGGGAGAGAGAGAGAGGACTGGGGCTGAGAACGTGGCTGGAGAATTTTTTGTCTACTTCAAATTCTAAGTGAAGGGAGCTGAAAGTATAGGACGCAGCCACACTTGCAACAAACGTAATCAACAAACTATAACTATGTAACTTCATTCACTTTACGTAGGCGGAATTTTTTTCATTGAATGTAGCTTATTTCCCTTACCTTAATGACAGAATGAGACGATACTACGGCTCTACATCCTTTCCACAGTACTTCTTTGGGAGTAGCATAAATCTAGCGTTCTCTTTCTGCAACTCTGTACTCAAGATGAAGAGATGACAATTTTACAACTAGTTTAAGTGAACAGAGTGTAGGCACGGGGATAATGTTCTCGCACTGACATAAGCCACATTTCAACCAGTCACTGGAATCGAAGATGAGAAACGGCTTCCTCAAGTTGTGGCCCGATGAAACGAGGCGATCATACAGTTTTTATCCCATTCTATGCGACCGGACAAGTGATGTCAGGGTTAAAAAATGAAAAACATAAGCCTAACCTAATCTAACCTAAGCAGTTACTCTTTCACTCACTATTTAAGCTCCGATTTCGGACACAGTGTGAAGGGACCCTTAGACAAGAGACGACACTAAACAGAGATTATGGAATACCGCAACGAGCGCCACCGTAAAATATATACTGCTTTCAAATTCAGTAGAAGATCGATTCGCATTCCGTAAACAATATTCAGATTCCCACAAACCTTATCAAAAAAGCACCGCTAACATTTATCACGGGTCATTAGCATACTCATCACGGGTATTCACTCTACTTGTCTTTACTGCTGCCGTATCTCTACTAATGTCTCTCACCGCAATTTATTTCCACCGCCATCACCACTTATTTTCCACTTCATTAAGAGGACTCCCTTGTTCAGTTCTATCTACTCACATTACCACTACCAGCACCAGCACCATTTAACATTTTGTAACCTGTAATTCTTCGCCGCTGTCAACACTAACGCCACCACCATAACCACTAACACCATCATCACATTCATTGTTACCACTAGTCTACCATAATGTACCTCCTCCACCACCACCTCCACCACCACCATTTTCACTGCCAACAATACACCATCACCAACACCACCATCAATGTAGATATCATCACAATAACTATCACCACAGTTTTCATCATAATTCATAATTATTCCTATCATTACGACTTTCATTATCACCATCAGCATCTGTACCCATCACCAGCATCACCAGCAATATCACCACACACACAAAAACCACCACCACCAATGTCAGCATCACCACCATCCCCATCCCTTCCACATACATCTTCCCTCCCTCACCTCTCCCCTTCCCCCATCTACATACACTTTCATCCCCTCCCTCATCCTGCCCCCAGATCTGCATCCCCCCACCCAGTAGCTCAGACTCAATGCATAAAACCAGCCTCTCCTGACAAAAAGCCAAGCAGGGGAATTTAATAAGGCACACCCTAAGTTTCCAAGCTAATTTCCAACTCTGCTCCCATTTTTGTTGAGTCCCCGCTCCAATAAGGGGAGAAGGAATGGGAGTTGTGGTAATGGGAGTTGGAGTAATGAGTGTGAGGGTAACGGAAGTGGTTAAGGTGGAGATGCGCGCGCCGGGAGGTGGAAGAAATGAAAGAGGACGTGAAATGAGTAGATATATGGACGTTTAAAATCATGAAATTCTTCTTATACTCTTTTTTTTTACTCTAACGTACTAAAACTTCCATCTCTCCACCCTGAAAGTGGCAACACTCTGATACCAGATCATGAAGCTGGTCACAAAGAACCGCTGTGAAAAGGATGTAGATCGACTGATTTTTTTTCAGTCACTAAGCTACTCGAAATAAACTCCAAGAGGACGAATATTCGGGCCAAGTTAAGGTTAAAAAAGTATAATCCTATCAGCGTTAGGACTTGATTTCTGTATATTGTTCTTGTTGCTGCTGCCAGACGATATTAATCAAGTTTGGAGAGAAGTCTACTGGTGATGTTAATGAAGACTATTTAATTTCTGCAGTTTAATTCGTCTCCTCCTTAAATTAATAAAATCGCTTTGCTGCTGAAAGAATAAAATGAAAATGGGGTTTGCGGGGTGAAAGGGTTAATGAAATGCTGAAAAATCTGAAATAAAGCAACGGAAGCTGATGTTAACCTTTTTATTTCCATAACTGGGTATATACAATATCCTGATTACCGTCACACGATCTGATTCCCCTCGTGGAAAACTTTCGCAGCTAAAGTTGAGGAAACTCATAAGAGTTGTCCGTTTATTAATTAGTTCCAGTGTTTGCCGCAACTATACTCTGTTCACTTTACTTAGGTGTAAAACTGACATCTCTCCATCTTGAACGGTGAACTACAGCAGGAAATTACTTTAATTCACCTTTTATTATTTTCCACTTCCATGTGGGAATGAAGTATACTCCGCTCAGGAGATGCATTCCAAGTAGTCATGTGGACTCCACATCCCCAGGCTAGTCACGAGGTGCTTTGGAAATGATATAGAGCCTCTGCAAATAAGCTTCAGAAAATTAGATTGAAAATCTCCCCCCAAGTAAAAGTGATTGAATTATAGTGTACCTCGACTTCTCTTCAGCATTACATTTCCATTACGTGTCTTGTCTTCGTGCTATGTTTATTCAAGTGGCTGAAGGATACAGTAAATTCGGTAACAACAGTTTAAATATGTGGGTATAGTACTACATTTTACTACAATCTCAGGCTCGTCTGAATGTGAACTCAGTGGACTGCAGGCTAAAGTTACTGTTCTGCAGTTCACCATCCTCTTTTCGTGGGATAGGGAGGGAAATGAGGGATGTTTGTTTAACCTGGCAGGGGAACCATTCAATAATATCGGTGCCACCACGTGAAGGCGTCCCTCTACAGCACCTATCCGGGTATAGCTCAAGCTTCACAGATCCACTTCCATAATTAGCTAATACCCTCCTCTCTCATCTGCATAAACGCGAATTAATCTATTCTCTTTCACCCATTTCATTTGCATGTATATTTTATCACATCTCATTACTTTCTTAGATGCTAATGACTTAGATTCTGGGAGAAAAAGGGCCAAGAATGTTATTTAAACACTCTCAGGCATCTACGATTCATTCTCAGCTGCGTAAAATCGTCTGGAGTTAACTATAATACAATGATAAGTTATTCCGACGTAAGGGAGTTGATGGTGACAATAAAAACATTCAAAGATCTCCACACTCTCTCTCAGCTGAATAAAATCGTCTGCGGTTACCTAGAATAATGGTAACAGATTTGACTCTCAGGTATCTATATTCTCAACTGAACAAAAAAATCGTCTGGGGTTGCCTGGAGTAATGGTGACTGTATTAACACCACCAAACCTGTACACCCACTCTCAGCTGAATAAAATCGCTTGAGGTTAGCTAAAATAAATACAAGAGACGTTGTGGCCATTTAAAGCAAAGCTGATATTCACGTGCTATTTTCTCTTTCCCCCCGTCTAGATTCAATAATTCTGTACCCTCGACTTGCCCCAATTCAGTGAACGAGGTTTTACTGCCGTGTTTTGGTTCTACTATTACTACTATGGTTTTTAACTCGGGGATCCGGTATCTGAAATTAATTAAATACCTCTCTCTCTCTCTCTCTCTCTCTCTCTCTCTCGTTATTTATATAATCCTTATCTCTCTCAATCGTCGTCCTATTTCTCTTTTTTACAACCTATCTTAGTTTTCACCTAATCTTCACCACTCGTTTCACTTTTTCAATTGCACATATTCCGCGTCATCTTCCTTCTTATCTCCTTTTCTCTCTTAAATATCATCCTTTACCCATTTCTATCCCGTTATATTTTAATAAGAATGCGAAAAATCAACGCACAAATTTCTTACCTTATCTGCCACGATAACTCCGATTCCACGCTACTTCCTCTTCTATATTCTTTTCACGGCACTATAAGCTCACTGAATATATATAGTTTTCACGTATCTAACGCAAAGATCCCAAGATACTGGAGAAAAATACGAGACGCCATGACGCGCGCGACATTTCAACACTTTTTCCCGCCTAAAATGACGCGGAGGAATACAAGATCACTCAGGTGGTCACGTCTCCCTCTCCCAAGAAACTAGTTCCCATACATTTTATGGTCACTATCAGCCACTTCTCCGGCGTATTCCTGCTATCAGTCTGCAATGATGTATCAATTATGCATTGATGTTTATTGAGAGATGTCACAGAAGCAATATTTATGAAAAAATAGCCTAAGCGTGAGGTAAGGAGCGGCAAGTTTATAACACCCGTACACCTGGGTACTAAGGAATCTCTCTACAACTCTTGTTATTTATCATGTTTACTTCATTTTACAACACTAATGTACGCTGTTTATGTCTCCTTTATATCAACTTAGATTGCATTAATAACTTGGAATATAAAAGCACCACACGAAGAAATAAAGCGGTAAGAGATACCTGAGCGACACTTTGACCCACTAGAAAACGTGCCAAGCAGCACTCAGACAGCCACGATTCCATCGCCCACGAAAACTAGTTTCAATACATTTTGGCCTTTTTTACATTTTTATCCTTTTATGGTATATTTTGGGCATTAGTTTGCAAAATTTTATCCACTTTGCACAAATGTTTAATAAGTAATGTCACAAAGCAATATATATGGAAAATCGCCTGAACAAAAAGGTTAGGAGCGGCGCGTATTACTAGCAAGAGGCTATTTAAACACCTGTCTGCAAAGGAGTTTCTCTGCTATTCATAATTACGATTTATTATGCTTACTACACCTTACTAGTCTAATATACGCTGTTTATGTCTCAATATCAACTTATATTGCATTAATAACCTAGGTGAATGAATGAGTGAATGAATGAAGATGAGAAAAGAATGAATGAAGGAAAGAAGAAGAGAAAGGAAAGGACGGAGGCAGGGAAAAGGGGTAGGGAGAGAGGAAAAAGGAAAGGGAGGGGAGGGAGGAAGGAGGAAAGAGAGGGGAGGAGGATGGAGAGGGGAGAGGGGAGAAAAAGGTAGGTGACAATTCTCTACCTAAGGCTTAGTCGATCTCTCACTCACTTTGTCTATTTTTTTAATCTCTCTCTCTCTCTCTCTCTCTCTCTCTCTCTCTCTCTCTCTCTCTGTTCCAAGCACCACAAGTATTAATTACATACCGGTAACTATTTCACTACTGACAGACTTTCAGGAATCCATTAACAAGGCGACTCACCTGTTGTAGTGGTGTTCTATTAACATTGGTCAATACCTGTCATACTAAAATATACTTTATTCACTTCAGTCCGACGAAGAATTTATCATTATATTCCTGCTATCTCCAGTCAACTCGATTTAGCTCCCGAGAGGCTTTGCGAAATTGAAAGGTGAGCTATAGTCTTCATTAACCTCTTTACTACTACAGGTGCGTTCAGAGTAGCATCCTTATCGTCTTGTTGCGGAAAGAATAAAGATTGGCCACACGCTGTTAGACTTATGGGGTTGTCTGTGGGCGGATAAGAAGCTTCGAGGACACTGAGGTTAACCCCTTCGCTGTAATGACGCATATTTTACGTTTATTCTTGTTACCTCCAGACGATGTTATTTTAGTGGGGGAAAGATTTTCTGGACTGGAAGCATTCGATATTGCTTTCATTTAACTTTTCATCAAATCTTTCAAAAAAAAAATATGTAAAAAATAAAAATAAAAGGGGTGGGGGGGGGGAAGGGAGGGCTCAATGGGTTATTATTCTGACGGTGAGAGAGACTGGCTACCTTCCGGGTGAGGTGGGCACTTGAGACTGGCTGAGCTAATGACTATAAGAAGGTGGACACGGAAACCTTGAACTGCTTATGTCTGCCTGCTCGCCTTCCTCAAACATATATTCTATACACCACTTCAAACGTTAATATGGTAGTGTAGTGTACTTTCGTCCAGTGGGAGATGAAATTCTTATATGTTTCATATTTCCACTACTCAGTTTTTCAACATAGCTATTGATGCTTACATAAACTGAACGTTTCGACGCATTTACGAAGTCATTTCTTAGGTGTCTATAAATTTAGTTAGTTGCCTTTCGGTAACTAAAATGTTATAAACGTACTTTCTGCTTTACTATTTTCCTCTGTGATGATGCTTAAAAAAAATTAGTACTCCTGACGTTAGGGAGTTCGCAGCTAACCCAATACGACGAGGTTATAAAAGCCTGGAATATATCGGTGGAAACATGAGACGGTTTGCCAAAAACGTCCCCGCGTAGCAATGTGCCGATATCATACACCAATCACGCTCCCACCACAACCACCACCACCACCACCCCAACCTGCCGCCTGAATGGCCCAAGTTCCCCGAGTCCCCTTCATTGGTGGTGTAGTGACGGAGTTGGTGGGGAGTTCGGGTCCCGCCTGTTGCACTCCGTCGCTATTGTCCCTTTCATACCGCTGGCTTTTGTTGTAGGATTCTCCCATCTACTGCTCTTCTTTCAGTCTCCTCCACTTCCTCGCCATCTTTCTAGTTGCTTCTTCGCTGGTGGTGTGTTGACGGAGATGGTGCAGAGTTCGGGTCTTGCCTGTTGCACTCTCTCGGTATTGTGCACTGCCTTTTCACACCTTTTACTCTAGCCTCTGTCTCACTGTATTCTTCTGCCTTTTACTGTTTTCTTTTCCTTCTGTCTTTTACTGTTGGTTTGTGTGTGTGTGTGCGTATGTATGTGTGTGTGTGTGTGTGTGTGTGTCTTTTTCGGCATCTTTCTGTTTAACAGTTATTCATCATCATCATCATCGCTGTCGTCGTCATATAGGCTAATCTACATGACGAAATTTCTTCCTGTTTCTTCTCTATCCCCTCCTGTCTCTCCTCTCCTCATTCTAGCAAGCCAATTCCTCCTCTTCTTTCTCCTTTTTTCTCTCCTCCGCTACATATCTTTAACCTCTGTTCTCTTCACTTTCACCCTTCTCTTCATCTTCTCTCCTTTCCTGTTTTCCATTTCTTTCAATCTCTCCTCACCTCGTCCCCTTTCTTCTCATTCCCTCTCTCGTCCTCCACCTGCCTTTTCTTCCTTCTCTCTCCTCCTCTTTGCAATTTTCCCTTCTTCATCTCTCTTCTCTTTCTCAGTCTTTTCTCCCCTTCTCTCTTTCTCTCCCTCTCCTCCACTTTCCTTTTTCTTCATCTTTCCCCTCCTCTTTTTCCTCCATCTATCCTCTTCTCTTCTCTTTCCCCTCCCCACCTTATACCTCCCCCATCTTCCCTCTGCTTTCCTCACCTCCCACCCCCTCCCTCTCACCCCCTCCTCGGCCGATGATCATTTGGAAACAAAATCTATACGAGGGGGGAACCAGACACCCTTGTTCATAACTCCCGCAAAAGTTAATTGGAGCTCACCTCGTTTCCCTCTTCTATCCCCCTTCCCCTCCCTTGGTTTCCCCTCTTCTCTCTCTCCCTCCCTCCCTTGGTTTTCCCCTCCTTCTCTGTTACCCTTCTTTCTCCTTCCCCTCGATTTCCACTCTCACCTTCCCCTCCCCACCTCTCCCTCTCCCTCACTTCCCTTTCTCTCGTTACTTACTACCCCGTCCCCTTCCTCTTGTTTTTTCGTTCTACTTCCTGGTGTTGTCCTTTTCCTTTCCCCTCGATTTCCCCTTTCCTCTTCCCCTTTTCCATCTTCTCCCATCTTCACCCCATCCCTCCCTCTTTCTCCCATTTTCACTTATCCTCACCTTCATCCTTCTACCTGGCTCTCTCCTCTTCCTCTCCCCCTTCACCTCCTTCACAATGCCTCTTTCTCCACTGCCTTCTTCCTTGTTGCCTCTCCTCCCACCTCCCATTTCCTCCCGCGTTTTCTCCTCTCCCTTCCTTCTCCCGTCACCATCTTTCCTAGTTCCCCCCCCCCTCCATTCCCCTTTCTTCATCACTTTAATCTTCTCTCTACTCTCATCTTCCTTCTCGCTGATCTATCTTCTCTTTCCCTACGCTGTCTTTATCTCTCTCTATTTAGTTCTCTTTCCTCCTCCTTCTTTTTATCTTCCCCTCCTTCCTCCCCACAGCACCTCCACCCTCCTCCTCTCTCCTTATACGTTTCTTTTTTATTCTTCTTCTCCAACTCCCATCCTCCTCTTGCTCCCCAAACCCATCATCTTTCCCTTTCCTTTACCTCCTACACTTCCACCTTCCTTCTTCTCTTCCTCTTCGCCTTCCTCGTCCCTCATTTTTCCTTCCTCCATCCCCTTTCTCCTCAATCCTTTCCCGTATTTCTTCCTCTCATCCCCTTCTCTTTACTCCTACTCCATTCTCTCTACCGTCTCTCCCTCTCCACCTCCTCTCTTTTTCCTTAATCCTCCAATCTCATCTCTGCTTCCCCCTCTCCATCTTCTCCCCCTCGCGAACTCCCCATCCTCTTCGTTATCTCCCTCTCTCCTTCCTCCCTCTTCATTTTCCCGTCCCTTCCGCCTTCTCCCTCTCCCTCTCTCCCTTAGAACGATATAATGGCTATTTTTTTAGGCCTCCTCGTTTCCCTGGAGGGTGAAGAGGGTGATGGTGTTCTTAGTTTAATGCCCTTATTTGCCGCTACGGCCACCTAAAAACAAAAACTAATTAAAGTAAAATGAGTAAAATTTGTGCTGCTGTGCCGTTGGTTAGGGGAGGGTAGGAATCATAGTTAGTACAATACAAGACCTGATTGACGTTAAACTGCTGTAAAGTGTGTTAGAATGAGGTGGCAGTGACAGAATGAGACATGTTAACTCCCTCACTATGCAGATATCTCTTCATAATCAAGCTTTGTTAACGTAGGAATATCTTGTTTAGTTCAGGTGAAATGCTTCGAACTAGAGGGGCTACATAGCTCCTTACCGCTTAACTATGAGGGCTCCCTTAACATACTGAAAATTACATCTCGTAGTATCAACAAAGAAATATAAAAGACGTAACGATACCGAATGAGTTAAGCCCCTGTCCCTTAACCCCAGGGCCTTAAACTTTACTGATCATCTACCTTGGGTATATATTCCTGACACACTGGGAAGAAATACAACCACTGATCATATTCAAGTATCTGATTGGCGATAAAGAAAAAAAAATATCAGTAACTATACCCCAAGTACATTTTAGCTTTCGATGGACAATACTGTATAGCCTAATAAATACTGCTAAAACCTCTGGCAGTAGGCAGTACTAACAACTTAATAAATAAACAAAACTGAAACAAATATAAAATTACTGCTGATGCATTATTACCCAAAAATATGGTCAAACAAATGGGTTATTTACCACGACTGATGAAACAATGCATAGTCTACAAACATAAAATTGTTAAATATCCACAACAAACAAAGTTTCGAAATCACTAGTCCAGTTCTAAAACAATTAAGGCGACTCATTACCTTATACTGCACAGGTGCCAACGTCAGTAGCCAAAAGCAGAATGTCAGAGACTCCCACACTTACCTGAAAAAAATTAGATTATTTAGATATAATAATGAAGTTAAAGTTATCAGCTACCTAAAAAAGAAACGCCTGTATATGTATTTAGACAAGTATAACGCAATGTTCTGGCTGTTTTTTTCAGACCAGTTATTACGAGAGGGAAGAATATTCATATATCATATCCTGGACACATATAACAACTTATGGATATACAGATCAGGATTATCAGCACTAATACCCACCATCCATACTGTGTCATTCAGTACGAGGGTATTTTTTGACACGTCAGACAGCTTTGCCAAAGATCAATAAAGATTGTTTCAAGGAAAAATTCTCGTAGTCAAGGGGCTGATTACTTTCACTACTTCTTCCAATGCACCATTCCACATTCCTTTAGCCCGCTCTGCCCGGTCTCTTACAAACTTCATCAGGTATATATCAAAATACTGATGCAAATAAGGGCAATACATCAATGACACACACACATCACTGAATAAGTGTGTTACCCTGAAACCTAACTTACAAGAATACACAGAAACACCAGTACATGCGATACACAGGTCCAAAAGTATACATGAAAACATATGCTGGTAAATAAGCAACTGGCCATTTACTCAACGATAAACTCTTTCCATACACTCACGCATACAAACACAAGACACAAGTATACAAATACAAACATATAAGACCCGCAGACGCAAACAGTACAGGATAAGACGGACAGACAAACACACACCGCAACTCCCCCCACCGCCACACACACACACACACACACACACGCACACACACACACACTTCCTCTCCGCCAAAATCAGAACCCAACTTGTATTAATTTGACACGTCCTAAATCAAGTGACAAAAACCAGCATTTATCACAAATTCAAACATTAACTTACTAAAAATTAATGACGAAAAAAAGGCAGCCTGGTTTTATATCGATAGTAGTAACTTCCCCTCGGTGAAAACACAGGCTTTTCTTAAGACCTGACCATCTCTCTCTCTCTCTCTCTCTCTCTCTCTCTCTCTCTCTCTCTCTCTAAATGATGTCATCGACTAGTAAGGTTAACCCTTTCTGTACGATGATGTCTTAATTTTACTCATGCTTTATTCAGACGATTTCATTCAGCTTAGGAGGGCGCCCTATTAGTGAAGGCGTTAACGAAGGGTATATCTAACCCTTTCAGTTCTCTCCTAACCCGAGTAAAATCGTCCGTGGTGGTAATAAAATATGAAAAGTCGTCTTGTGCTGAAGGGGTTAATATCTCCGCCTCTCTTCGTTGCGCTGTTGACTAAGATAAAAAAAAAAAATAAATCATAGGACTGAAGGAGATAATGTGTTTTAGTTCATAAATACTGACTTACTTAACTTCTTCAAACCAGTGCACAGGCTATCTTTTCCTTTTCCTTTTTTTTTTTTTTACATTTTTTATTATGCATTTATGAGGATATTTTTTTTTTAGGCAAATACAAAGACCTACGACAACTATTATTCGTCAGTTCTCATCATACCACCATTTCTACAGTGGCTGGTTTTACTATTACTAAATAATTTAAATCTACTTTTCTATCAGTGGTAGCTAGGAAAACCACACAGTACTACCAACATTTCATTTACAAATATCAACTCTGATTTTAGTCCGATGATCAAAATACTACATCACTTCCTTAGACCTTTACTAGTACCGTTCACCATCATAAAATTCCAACGAACACTTCTAAACATTATTAACTACCGCACTAAAACATTAACTACCACAATCTAACCCATCAACTACCACAATCTAACCCATCAGCTACCACAATCTAACCCACCAACTACCACAATCTAACCCATCAACTACTTCAGCCATTACAGTCATACCATCAGCTACCACATCCAGTGCTGATACTACCACACACCAATTTATCAACTAATAATAAAGTTTTCTGTTTCTCAAAAGCACCAGTTCTTTCAGAGGAATTTATTAGCTCTTGATACACGTCTGCACCCTTACAATTACAAGAACTGTGGCATTATTCATACTAAATAAACACTTCATCTGCGACGTAGCAATAATTAAATCTTAACCATTAACTGTCTGAGCCACCTCATTACCTACCCTATTAACCACACCCTTGAACCACAATCACCCGCCACCGCACACACCACTCACCACTCATTCACCTTGACGTCCCATCCAATACCTCTACCGAATTTACCAGCGCGAAAACCCATTAACAGCCACAAAAATCAGTGCCATATAATCTAAGCCAACCCATAGGTCATTCCCTCAACCACAGGCCTCTACCACAAATTATCACAGCCCTTTACCACAGTCACCACCCACCACACTCACCCACCGCACTCATCACTCACTGTCTCTCCACTCATCCACCCTGACGCCCCATCACCCAATCATTCAAGCGATGGAGACCAAAAACCAAACTTATTTTCCCCCCTGATGCGTTTTTCTCCCCTGATTGCGCATGGCATTTCTGTGGATAAAATCGTCGGATGTTAATCTGGAGAAAATTTAATCTTTCTACTTAAATTGTGAAAGTTCGAGATGGTTATAATCCCTTCCCTACAATGAGTATATATTTTTTTTACATTTTATTCTTGCTATACCTATACAACTTTAATAACCTTAGGAGAGACCTCTTGTAACGTACGAGTTAATGAAGGATATTTCTGGTATCTTCTGCTCGAAAACTCTAGCTTAAGATGAGTAAAATCGTCAGGGGATAGCAAAAAAATAAATAAAAAATAAATAAATGAGGTCCTTTTTCTAAAACAGACTATTTTCCCTTAACCTCTGACTGTGTAAGGCTTATCTGTGCTGAATGATATCGTTAGGCGTTAATCAGATACAATACCAAAGATATGCCAAAGCTGTGAAAGTGAAATTAATGATTACACAGCTTACAGAACCCAATCATTTGCAGTAAGAGGGAATGAAACATGCTGATATAAGTAAAGATGCAAAACAATAACAGAGTGAGGCTGCAGTTGACAAAAATAGGATAAACCTTAATACAAGTTAATGGAGAACTGTCACAAATGCATTTCTATACTTGCCTAAACTCACAGATGCTTCTTGCCTGTCCTCCACTCCACACACACACACACACACACACACACACACACACACACACACCTGATAACGCCCACACAAGTAATTCCCCACACACATCTGTTTCTTGACACGCATCTCCTCACACTTAACCTACATCCTCTCACCTAGCGCACACCTGATAACGCCCACACAAGTAATTCCCCACACACATCTGTTTCTTGACACGCATCTCCTCACACTTAACCTACATCCTCTCACCTAGCGCATCACTCTCTCCTCACCCAAGTTTATTTCACAAACGTAATTTCATTTCACTAATTTTCATGGCATCTGATTCTCCAACAATACATATTCCAATCAAACACCTCCCTCATCCTACATAACATCTACAATACATCAAACAATCTCTCAATCTACATGACAGCTACGCTACACGTTTAAGTCACAACTTTCTCGGTGAACGCATCATATCCAATATCTCAGCTCCTATCACAAAGACTCACATTACTCACCTCCTCCATTCTATACAGCTCAAACATACATTCCAAGGTCTACTCCCATTATCTATATACTGCCTATAACCCTTTCCTATCATATACTCAACGCGTTCTATTCGATACACATCCCAGTCACACACACCTCTCAATATACATATCTTCTACAACATACGTTCCTCTTACACACTTCCCTTAATCTACACATCTCCAACACATATTCTTATCGCACACCATTCTTTTCGGTGAGTCATACAAAGCAAACATCTTCCACACACTTCCCTCAGTCCAGAAAACATTTCAAACACGCATATTCCTAAACTGACACACACATGCCAACTGCACATCTTTCTCAAGTGTCATTACCATCTCCTTCAAACACTTCAATCTCTTCCTCATTCTACATATCTCCAATATATAATCTCATACGTCACTTAGTTAACATGTTTACACCACATACTCCTATCCTACACACACCCTTCATTCTACACATCGGTCCCCCGCCTGCCTTCTATTTCACATCTTCCTCAAAACACACATAAATCCAACCACCCACCTTCCCCCTGAAGCGCTCCTGCCTTCCCAGCAATCCAATTTCCCTCCCACACCTGACCACTCCCACAAAGCCACCTCCAAATCCAGCGTGTCTCCTGTCGCACACCTGCCCCCCCCC
>JAGKTI010013463.1:0-22998 GCA_018397915.1 Birgus latro
GGACCCTGTTGGAAGGACAGATGTCAAGAGTGAGAGCAGTGGAAATGAGTTATTTGAGAGGAGCATGTGGAGTCACATGGAGAGACAGACTAACAAATGAGGAAGTGAAGGAGTGTTGTGGTGTGCTTGAGGACATGATGGGAAGCGTTAGGAGAAACACGTTAAGGTGGTTTGGACATGTGGAGAGGATGGAGAGTGAAAGATTGACTATGAGAGTGTATGTGAGTGAGGTGGAGGGGGCGAGAGGGAGGGGGAGGCCGAGGATGAGATGGAGGGATGGAGTGGAGAGGTATATGAGAGAGGGGGGTGTGAGTTGGGAGTGTGGTAGTGAAATGGCAGGGGACAGAGTGACATGGAGGCGATTTGTTTGTGGACATCCCGTTCGGGATTGAGGCGTCTGGCAATAGATAGATAGATAGAAGAAGGAACCAAAGGCCAGGGCCCACATGCTGTTCCTTCCAAGAAAAAGTAAAAACAATACAAAAGTGAGCCAAATTAAAGATCCAGTAATTTCGAGGTGCCTGGACACACTGCGTTTGAAAGATTGGAGATCATAGGAAGCAGGGAATACAGACAGAAGGAGACAGTTCCAGAGTTGGCCAGTTGCATAAATGAAGGACTGGGAGTAACGGTTAACTCTTCCATTAGAGAGTTGGACAGAAAAGGGATGAGAGTTTGTTGCTAGACGGGTACTACGTGCCTGTCGTAGAGGTGGAGGGATGCAAGCAGACAGTTCAGAGGAACAGTGACCATTGAAGTAGCGATAGAAAAGAGATAAAGAAGCAAAGTGCGGCGAAGAGACAAAGGTTGAAGGGAATCAGTAAGAGGAGGAGAGTTAATGAGACGAAAAGCCTTTGACTCCACCCTATTCAGAAGAACTCCATGTGGGGAGCCTCCCCACACATGAGAGTTGTACTGCATACACGGGCGAATAAAACCCGTGTACAAGGTCAACATCTGTGCAGGGGTAAAGAAAGTTCGCAGTTGGCCCAGCACACCTAATCTCTTGGAATCAGATTTCATAAGAGATGTAATATGTTCTTTCCAAGACAAATCCCAAGAGAATGAAACCCCAAGCATGTTCAAGGATGATGCAGGACTGAGCTGGACATTATTAAACATTAGTGGGTAATCCTGAGGAAGATTTAGTCTGGTTGATAAGTGTAAGAACTGAGTTTTTGATGCATTAAAAATAACAAGATTATTTTTACCCCAATCAGAGATTTGAGCCAAGTCAGACATTAGGTGTGCCATAGCCTCATCCCTTGTTTGCTGAAGTAACTGCTGAGATGGACGTTGCAGAAATCGAATGGAAAGGTGAAGGGTGGAATCATCAGCACATGAGTGGATAGGGTTAGATGTACAGCTTAGAAGGTCATTGATGAATAAAAGAAAGAGAGTTGGTGATAGGACAGAGCCCTGAGGAACACAACTGTTGATAGGTCTAGGAGAAGAACGATGGCCGTCTACAACAGCAGCTATAGAACGACCAGAAAGGAAGCTAGAGATGATGGCACAGATAGAAGGATAAAAACCTTAAGAGGGCAGTTTTGAAATCAAAGATTTATGCCAGACTCGATCGAAAGCCTTTGAGATGTCAAGTGCAATGGCAAAGCTTTCGCCATAGTCTCGAAAGGAGGATGACCAGGAGTCTGACAGGTAGGTGAGAAGGTCGCCAGTGGAGCGTCCCTGACGGAACCCATACTGACGACCAGAAAGAAGGTTGTTACAGGAAAGATGCTTTAAAATTTTTCTGTTAAGAACTGATTCGAAAACTTTTGATACACAGGATGTTAAAGCAATTGGACGATAGTTAGAGGGTTGGGAATGGTCACCCTTCTTTGGGACTGGCTGAATGAGAGCAAACTTCCAGCAAGAAGGAAAGGTACTAGTTGAGAGACAAAGGCGAAAGAGTTTACCTAGGTAGGGTGTAAGTACAGAAGCACAGTTTTTGAGGACAACAGGAGGGATCCATCTGCCTGCTATGCCTTGTTAGTATTCAGGCCAGTGATGGCAGAAAATACATCAGCTGAAGAAATTTTAATGCCAGTGATGAGGAAGTTTGAGGGGGGAAGTGATGGAGGAACAGCACCGGAATCATGTAAGGTAGAATTAGAGGAGAAAGTCCGAGCGAAAAGATCTGCTTTATCAGTAGAAGAAATAACTACAGAGCCATCAGAGTAGAAAAGAGGATGGAAGGATGATGAGGTAAAGTTGTTAGAAAGGTTTTTGGCAAGGTGCCAAAAGGAGCGAGAAGAATTCGAGTTGGAGAGTTGGGAACATTTAGCACGGATGAAATTATTTTTAGTAGAGCGATGAACAGACTTAGCACGATTCCGGGCAGAAATATAAAAAAGATGTGATGCAGGGGTGGGTTGGCTCTGGTACCTATTAAAGGCCCTCTCTCTGTTGCTGACAGCATTAACAAGTATGATTAGCATGATTAAACCAAGGCTTTCTTGCATTAGTCAGAGGATATGAAAAAATAATGTATTGTTCCATGCCCGAGAGAATAACCTCCGTAATGCGCAGGGTACACTCAGACGGCTCCCGGCCATGGAAGCAATAATCATTCCAAGGAAAATGAAAGAAGTACTGCCTGAGGGCCTCCCAGTCTGCAGCTCCAAAGTGCCACAGGCGGCGCTTCTTTGGAGGGTCCACAGGCTGTACTGGAGCAATAGGACAGGTTAAGGTAATAAGGTTATGATCGGAGGAGCCCAACGGAGAGAAAAGATTAACAGTGTAAGCAGAAGGATTAGTTGTTAGGAAAAGGTGAAGTATGTTCGAACTCTCTCCAAGGCAGTCAGGGATACAGGTAGGGTGCTGTACAAGCTACTGTAGGTCATTAAAGATAGAAAAGATGTAGGCTTGTTCACCAGGTGGATCAGTGAAAGGAGAGGAGAGCCAAAGGTGGTGGTGAACATTGAAATCTCCTAAAATGGAGATTTCAGAGAAAGGAGAAATGGATAGAATGTGTTCCATCATAGAAGTAAGATAGTCAAAGAATTTTTGATAGTCAGTAGAATTAGGAGATAAGTAAACAGCACAGATATATTTAGTCAGAGAATGATAGGAGAGCCGAAGCCAGAGAGTTGAGAATTCAGAAGCATCAAGTTCAGGAACACGAGAGCAAGATAGATCGTTGCGTACATATACACAACAGCCACCTTTGGGTTTAAAATGAGAATAGAGAAAGTAGGAGGATACAGAAAAGGGTTTGCTGTCAGTTGTTTTCAGACAGCTGAGTCTCAGAAAGAAAGAGAAGGTGAGGTTTAGAGGAGAAAAGGTGGTGCTCAACAGAGCGAAAGTTAGAGGAAAGGCCGCGAATGTTACAGAAATGAAGAAGGAGTGAGTCAGACAGTGGTTCCAGGCAGCTCCGAGAGTCGTCACCGGGAAAGGGGCGGATGGTGGGGGCATTTATGGTCCCCCCCCCCGGGGACTCCGAGGCACGATTTTCAGAAGCCATTTTTTAAAAAAATTGAAAAGGAAGTGTAATGTGTAGCGTGTCTGTAGTTTGGTGTTGACAGTTAGAGAAACTTGTATTGGAGAGCATGATGGTCTACTCTATGTGTTACTGAGACACTGAAAAAGTTCAGCAAAGGGGGATGGTCAGGAACAAGTCCTGAGGGCTGATGAAATGGGAGCTCCAGCTCTCCCTGTCATCAGCTTTCAAGTATAAGTGGCTGAGGAATGATGTGGAGAAGGAGGGTTGTGAGGAGAGAGGAAGAAATCAGTAGGATGGAAGTGGTGGAAGCAATGAAGAAAGTTAAAATGAGGAAAGCTCCAGGAATTGATGGAGTGTGTTGTGAAATGCTGAAGCATGGGGGAGAGATAGTAATAGAATGGATGTGAAAGGTGTGCAGATTGGCTTAGGAGGAGGGTAGAGTCCCTGAGGATTGGAAGTCAGGCATAATTATCCCTCTGTGCGAAGGAAAAGGGGAAAAAGAAGTGTGTGGTAATCATAGGGGCATTTGCCTTCTCAGTGTAATAGGAAAAGTATATGGTAGGATACTTATTGACAGGGTTATGGAAATTACAGAGGAATCAGTTGGAGAAGATCAGGGAGGTTTTAGGAAGGGAAGAAGTTGTGTAGACTAGATATTCATTCTTAGATCCTTAGTGGAAAAGTTTGTAGAGAAGGGCAAGATGTTGTATGCAGCCTTCATGGATCTGGAGAAATCATATGACAGGGTGGATAGAGAAGGATTGTGGACGGTATTAAGAATACAGTAAGACCTCACTATAACGGACTAATTCGGGCTCAGGCCAGTCCGAAATATGTGATTTTCCGATAAAAGCGACATCCGGACTTACCCCTGCTAATCCGGACTTTTTCCGATATATCAGACATTAGTCCGGATTGCATCAGTAGTTTTCACCACCATTGCAGTATTGTACTGTGTTATACCTTCGCTACATTAATCAAATGGTATAATAATACTGTACTGTGCACTGAAAAACATGTCTTTTACTTGTCTTATTGTGGTGAACACAGCTGAAGTTGTCAGGCAGTCCGGATTGCTTTCTGGCTATATCGGACTTTTTCCGATATATAGAGGTTTTGTCCGGTAGTTCCTCGAGTCCGATAAAAGCGAATTTTGGTCTACTGAAGTCCGTTATATCAAGGTTTTACTGTATATGGAGTGGATAGGAAGTTGTTGAAGGCAGTGAAGAGTATGTATGAGGGTGCTAAGGCTGCAGTTCCTGTGGATGGCAAACTGCGTGAATCTTTCCATTTGAAGGTTTGATTGAAACAAGGATTTGTCATGTCTCCATGGTTGTTCAATCTGTACATGGATGGGGTTATAAAAGAGATACAACGTCGCGCTGTGGATGTTGGAGCGGCCCTAGTGAGAGAGGGCAGTGTTTGGAAACTCCCTGTACTGTTGTTTGCAGATGATACTGTGTTGTTGAGTGAAGACAAAGGGGAGCTGCAAGGCTTGGTAGATGAGTTTGGGAGAGTGTGTAAGAAACGGAATCTAAAGGTGAATGTAGGGAAGAGTAAAGTGATTGTCTTCGAGAAAAGTGAAGCCAGTGAATGTACATTGAGATTGTATGGGAAGGATATGGAGAATGTGAGTGCATTTAAGTTCTTGGGCAGTGTGATGAGTAAGGATGGTAGTCAGGAGGGTGAAGTGCTCGAAAGGGTGCAGCAGGGAAGGAAGGTTTCTGGTTCGTTGAAAGCAGTGATAAGAAACATGGAGGTGACCATGGAAGTGAAAATGTTGTTACATGACAGTATTGTGATACCAGCTTTAGCATATGGAAGTGAAGCTTGGACCCTGTTGGAAGAACAGAAGTCAAGAGTGAGAGCAGTGGAAATGAGTTATTTGAGAGGAGCATGTGGAGTCACATGGAGAGACAGACTAACGAATGAGGAAGTGAAGGAGCATTGTGGTGTGGTTGTGGACATGATAGGATGTGTTAGGAGAAACACGTTAAGGTGATTTGGGCATGTGGAGAGGATGGAGAGTGAAAGACTGACGAGGAGAGTGTTTGTGAGTGTGGTGGAGGGGGCGAGAGGGAGGGATGGAATGGAGAGGTATATGAGAGAGGGGGGTGTTAGTTGGGAGCGGGGTAGTGAAATAACAGGGGACAGAGCGACATGGAGGCGATTTGTTTGTGACCACCCCATGCGGGATTGAGGCGTCTGGCAATAGATAGATAGATACACAAATGTAAGAGCTGAGTCTTTGATGCATTAAAAATAACAAGATTATTTTTACCTCAGTCAGAGATATGAGCCAAGTTAGTCATTAGGTGTTCCATAGCCTCATCCCTTGTTTGTTGAAGTAACTGCTGAGATGGACATTGCAGAAACAGAATGGTAAGGTGAGGGATGGAATCATCAGCCTGTGAGTGGATAGGGTTCGATGTACAGTTTAGAAGGTCATTAATGAGTAAAAGGAAGAGATTTGGTGATAAGACAGAGCCCTGAGGAACACCATTGTTTATAGGTCTAGGAGAAGAACGATGGCCGTCTACAACAGCGGCTATAGAACGACCAGAATGGAAGCTAGAGATGAAGGCACAGATAGAAGGATAGAAACTGTAGGAGGGCAGTGCGTAAATTAGAGATTTATGCCAGACTCGATCGAATGTCTTTGAGATGTCAAGTGCAATGGCAAAGCTTTCACCTAATTCCCGAAAGGAGGATGACCAGGAGTCTGAAAGGTATGTGAGAAGATCGCCAGTGGAGCATCCCTGACGGAACCCATACTGACGATCAGAAAGGAGGTTGTGACAGGAAAGATGCTTTAAGATTTTTCTGTTAAGAATTGATTCGAAAACTTTTTAGATACAGGATGTTAAAGCAATTGGACGATAATTAGAGGGTTGGGAGTGGCCACCCTTCTTTGGATCTGGCTGAATGAGAGCAAACTTCCAGCAAGAAGGAAAGGTACAAGTTGATAGACAAAGGTGAAAGAGTTTATAGGCAGGGTGTAAGCACAGAAGCACAGTTTTTGAGGACAACAGGAGGGATCCATGTGGCTGCTATGCCTTGTTAGTATTCAGGCCAGTGATGGCAGAAAATACATCCGCTGAAGGAATTTTAATGTCAGTCATGAGGACGTCAGAGTGGGGAAGTGATGGAGGAGCAGCACTGGAATCGTGTAAGGTGGAATTAGAGGAGAAAGTCTAAGTGAAGAGATTGGCTTTATCAGTTGAAGAAAGCTACAGAGCCATCAGGGTAGAAAAGAGGAGGGAAGGATGATGAGGTAAAGTTGTTACAAAGGTTTTCGGCAAGGTGCCAGAAGGAGCAAGAAGAATTCGAGTTGGAGAGTTGAGAACGTTTAGCACGGATGAAATTATTTTTAACAGAGCAAAGAACAGACTTAGCACGATTCCGGGCAGAAATATAAAAAAGATGTGATTCAGGTGTGGGTTGGCTCCGGTACCTTTTATAGGCCCTCTCCTTCTTGCGGACAGCATTAGAACAAGCGTGATTAAACCAAGGCTTTCTTGCATTAGTCAGAGGATATGAGAAGGAATGTATGCTTCCATGCCAGAGAGAATAACCTCCGTAATGCGCAAGGCACGCTCAGATGGCTCCTGTCCGTGAAAGCAATAATCATTCCAAGGAAAATGAAAGAAGTATTGCCTGAGGGCCTCCCAATCTGCAGCTCCAAAGTGCCACAGATAGCGTTTCTTTGGAGGGTCCGGATGCCGGATCGGAGTGTTTTGATAGGTTAAGGTAATAAGGTTATGATCGGAGGACCCCAACGAGGAGAAATGATTAACAGTGTAAGCAGAAGGATTAGTTGTTAGGAAGAGGTCAAGTATGTTGGAACTCTCTCGAAGGTGGTTAGGGATATGGGTAGTGTGCTGTACAAGCTGCTTTAGGTCATTAAGGATAGAAAAGATGTAGGCATGTTCACCAGGTGGATCAGTGAAAGGAGAGGAGAGCCAAAGGTGGTGGTGAACATTGAAATCTCCTTGAATGGAGATTTCAGAGGTGAAATGGAGAAGATGTGTTCAGTCGTAGAAGTAAGATAGTCAAAGAATTTTTGATAGTCAGCAGAGAGGAAATGTTTGAATATAATGGAGATGAGGTGTCTGAGGAGTATGTGTGAAGTGACGCGAATGGATCGAGTGAGAAATGAAGTGCGAAGGAGAACTGGAATTGTTCTGGCTGATCGAGTTGAGCAGAGGGTGTTGCGATGGTTTGGGCATTTGGAGAGATTGGAAAATGAGCGATTGGTGAAAAAGATAACTAGATCTGATGTGAGAGGTGTAAGGCTGAGAGGAAGACCACGAATAGGATGGATGGACAGTGTGAAGAGAGTGTTGGATGCGAGAGGGTTGTCTGTTGAGCAAGGAAGAGAGGCTGTGTGTGATAGAAATGAATGTAGGGTAATTGTGAATGAATAAATGACACAGCCCTGAGGGTATATTCTCCCGCATTTTGTCTGATCAGCTGATCAGGTCAGGTGCGGGTAAAGGGATGGGTCCATTATGATGTGGCAGGGGTAAACCAGGTTTGCTGTCGGGCCCTGCTGCAGATGTCACTGACTGCACTGTGGTTGACCCTCGTGCGGTATGGTGCAGTGAGGTTCTGTCCCTTCTCCCCTTTGGGGCTAAGAAGCGAATGAATGTGTATAAGTGGATGAGTAAATTGGTAGTGTGTTGATCTGTCTCGGCTACCTCCCTTTTCTTGGGGGAAGCAGCCTAGGTATATAGATAGATAGACAGTCGAAGTAGGAGGAAAGTAAACAGCACAGATATACTTAGTCAGAGAATGACAGGAGAGCCGAAGCCAGAGAGCAGAGAATTCAGGATAAACAAGTTCAGGAACACGAGAGCAAGATAGATCGTTGCGTACATATTTGCAACAGCCACTTTTGGCTTTGAAATGAGAATAGAGAAAGTAGGAGGATACAGAAAAGCATTTACTGTCAGTTGCCTCAGACAGCTGAGTCTCAGAGAGGAAGAGAAGGTGAGGTTTAGATGAGAGGTGGTGCTTAACAAAGCAAAAGTTAGAGAAAAGGCCGCGAATGTTACAGAAATGAAGATTGAGTGAGTCAGACTGTGGTTCCAGGCAGCTTCTAGAGTCGTCACCTAGAGAGGGGCGGATGGTGGAGGCATTTATGGTCCCCCCCCAGCCCGTGGAATCCGATGCTATGATATTTGACATCATTTTGTTTGCCATAAACACCTTAAAGTATCTTTCCTGTCACAACCTTCTTTCTGATCATCAGTATGGGTTCCGTCAGGGACGCTCCACTGGCGATCTTCTCACCTACCTTTCAGACTCCTGGTCATCCTCCTTTCGAGACTTTGGCAAAAGCTTTGCCATTGCACTTGACATCTCAAAGGCTTTCGATCGAGTCTGGCATAAATCTTTGATTTCAAAACTGCCCTCTTACGGTTTCTATCCTTCTATCTGTGCCTTCATCTCTAGCTTCCTTTCTGGTCGTTCTATAGCTGCTGTTGTAGACGGCCATCGTTCTTCTCCTAGACCTGTCAACATTGGTGTTCCTCAGGGCTCTGTCCTATCACCAACTCTCTTTCTTTTATTCATTAATGACCTTCTAAGCTGTACATCTAACCCTATCCACTCATATGCTGATGATTGAACCCTTCACCTTTCCATTAGATTTCTGCAACGTCCATCTCAGCAGTTACTTCAGCAAACAAGGGATTAGGCTATGGCACACCTAATGTCTGACTTGGCTCATATCTCTGATTGGGGTAAAAATAATCTTGTTATTTTTAATGCATCAAAAACTCAGTTCTTACACTTATCAACCCGACAAAATCTTCCTCAGGATTACCCACTAATGTTTAATAACGTCCAGCTCAGTTCTGCATCATCCTTGAACATGCTAGGGGTTTCATTCTCTTGGGATTTGTCTTGGAAAGAACATATTACATCTCTTGTGAAATCTGCTTCCAAGAGATTAGGTTTGCTGGGCCGACTCCGAACTTTCTTTACCCCTGCACAGATGTTGACCTTGTACACGGGTTTTATTCGCCCATGTATGGAGTACAACTCTCATGTGTGGGGAGGCTCCCCACATGCAGTTCTTCTCAATAGGGTGGAGTCAAAGGCTTTTCGTCTCATTAACTCTCCTCCTCTTACTGATTCCCTTCAACCTTTGTCTCTTCGCCTCACTGTCACTTCTTTATCTCTCTTCTATCGCTACTTCAATGGTCACTGATCCTCTGAACTGTCTGCTTGCATCCCTCCACCTCTACGACGGGCACGTAGTACCCGTCTAGCAACAAACTCTCATCCCTTTTCTGTCCAACTCTCTAATGCAAGAGTTAACCGTTACTTCCAGTCCTTCATTTATGGAACTGGTCAACTCTGGAACTGTCTCCCTCTGTCTGTATTCCCTGCTTCCTATGATCTCCAATCTTTCAAACGCAGTGTGTCCAGGCATCTCGAAATTACTGGATCTTGAATTTGGCTCTCTTTTGTATTGTTTTTACTTTTTCTTGGAAGGAACAGTATGCGGGCCCTGGCCTTTGGTTCCTTCTTCCTTGCATAAAAAAAAAAAAATCTCTCACTGCAGATATTTGATCTACACATTCTCTGCCACTCATAAAACCACTCTGATCATCACTTACTAGGACTTCTGATATCTCTCTTAATTTCTGTATGTTAATTCTTCTATATACAGTACCTTCCCTACCACACTCAGTAAACTTATGGCACGATAATTCTTGCACTCACTTTGCTGACCTTTATTTTTGTACAGGGGTACAATCACATCCATTTTCCACTCTGCTGGCATAGTTTAACTCATCCATGGCTTCTTAATTGTCTATCTCCAACAAGCACTTCATTCCGCCCTCTCCACTACACTTAATCATCTCTGCATACACGTCATCAGCTCTAGCTGCTTTCCCATTTTTCAGCTGCTTCACAGTGCTCTTCACCTGTGCGAGTGTCATGTCTCCTGGCACTGCATTCCTTCTCTGCACGCCCTCAAAACCAATCATGTTTACAGCCGCTCTGGGACCCGGAGCGGTGGCATCTTCGCTGTATGTCTACCCGCCAGAGGCTGTCGAAGAAAAGAGGAGGACAGCAGGGGGCCAAACCACTGCAAACCCTGGCCCCGCATGGGGCCTGAGAACCTGGGAGTGGCTTTGGTCGCCCGGGCAAGTACCACATCTCTCAACACAACACACACAACACCGTTTTTTCTACACTGAGAAATGAGTCCCCGGTGGTCATTTCTCGATGACTACTTCTAGCCAGGGCCATTGAGAGCAATCCAGGACCCACCAACAAATACATATGTAGACTGTAGCACCAGTCGAACAGGGTAGTACTCCCAAGGTGGATGGAAGGCTGATGACAGGGAGAGCTGGAGCTCCCGTTTCATCAGCCTTCAGGACTTGTTCCTGACCATCCCCCTTTGCTGAAGTTTTTCAGTGTCTCAGTAACACATAGAGTAGGCCAATATGCTCTCCTATACAAGTTTCTCTGTCAATACCAAACTACATGCACACTGCACACTACACTTCCTTATCAGAATTTGTAAAAAAAAAAAGAAAATGGCGCACGTAAATCATGCCTCGGAGTCCCCAAGGGGGGGGACCATAAATGCCCCCACCATCCGCCCCTCTCCCGGTGACGACTCACAGAGCTGCCTGGAACCACTGTCTGACTCACTCCTTCTTCATTTCTGTAACATTCGCGGCCTTTCCTCTAACTTTCGCTCCGTTGAACACCACCTCTTCTCCTCTAAACCTCATCTTCTCTTTCTCTCTGAGACTCAGCTATCTGAGGCAACTGACAGCAAACCCTTTTCTGTATCCTCCTACTTTCTCTATTCTCATTTCAAAGCCAAAGGTGGCTGTTGCGTATATGTACGCAACGATCTATCTTGCTCTCGTGTTCCTGAACTTGATTCTTCTGAATTCTCTGGGCTTCGGCTCTCCTGTCATTCTCTGACTAAATATATCTGTGCTGTTATACTCTTCTAATGCTACTGACTATCAAAAATTCTTTGACTATCTTACTTCTACGATGGAACACATTCTATCCATTTCTCCTTTCGCTGAAATCTCTGTTCTAGGGGATTTCAATGTTCACCACCACCTTTGGCTCTCTCCTTTCACTAATCCACCTGGTGAACAAGCCTACATCTCTTCTATCCTTAATGACCTAGAGCAGCTTGTACAGCACCCTACCCGTATCCCTGACTGCCTTGGAGAGAGTTCCAACATACTTGACCTTTTCCTAACAACTAATCCTTCTGCTTACACTGTTAATCTTTTCTCCCCGTTGGGCTCCTCCGATCATAACCTTATTACCTTAACCTGTCCTATTGGTCCGGTCCGGTCTGTGGACCCTCCAAAGAAACTCCGCCTGTGGCACTTTGGAGCTGCAGACTGGGAGGCCCTCAGGCAGTACTTGTTTGATTTTCCTTGAAATGATTATTGCTTCATGGCTGGGAGCCATCTGATTGTGCCTTGCGCATTACGGAGGTTATTCTCTGTGGCATGGAAGCATACATTCCTTTCTCATATCCTCTGACTAATGCAAGAAAGCCTTGGTTTAATCACGCTTGTTCTAATGCTGTCCGCAACAAGGAGAGGGCCTATAAGTGGTACCAGAGCCAACCCACCCCTGAATCACATCTTTTACATATTTCTGCCCGGAATCATGCTAAGTCTGTTCTTCGCTCTGCTAAAAATAATTTCATCCGTGCTAAATGTTCTCAACTCTCCAGCTCGAATTCTTCTCGCTCCTTCTGGCACCTTGCCAAAAACCATTCTAACATCTTTACCTCATCATCCTTCCCTCCTCTTTTCTACTCTGATGGCTATGTAGCTGTTTCTTCTTCTGATAAAGCAGATCTCTTCACTCAGACTTTTTCCTCTAATTCCACCTTAGACGATTCCAGTGCTGTTCCTCCATCACTTCCCCCCTCTGACCTCCTCATGACTGACATTAAAATTTCTTCAGCTGATGTATTTTCTGCCATCACTGGCCTCAATACTAACAAGGCATATGGTCCTGATGGAGTCCCTCCTGTTGTCCTCAAAAACTGTGCTTCTGTGCTTACACCCTGCCTAGGTAAACTATTTCGCCTTTGTTTACCAACTTGTACCTTTCCTTCTTGCTGGAAGTTTGCTCTCATTCAGCCAGTCCCAAAGAAGGGTGACTATTCCCAACCCTCTAACTATCGTCCAATTGCTTTAACATCCTGTGTCTCAAAAGTTTTCGAGTTAATTCTTAACAGAAAAATCTTTAAGCATCTTTCCTGTCACAACCTTCTTTCTGATCATAAGTATGGGTTCCGTCAGGGACGCTCCACTGGCGATCTTCTCACCTACCTTTCAGACTCCTGGTCATCCTCCTTTCGAGACTTTGGCGAAAGCTTTTCCATTGCGCTTGACATCTCAAAGACTTTCGATTGAGTCTTGCATAAATCTTTAATTTCCAAACTGCCCTCCTACGGTTTCTACCCTTCTATCTGTGCCTTCATCTCTAGCTTCCTTTCTGGTCGTTCTGTAGCCGCTGTTGTAGGCGGCCATCGTTCTTCTCCTAGACCTGTCAACAGTGGTGTTTCTCAGGGCTCTGTCTTATCACGAACTCTCTTCCTTTTATTCATCAGTGACCTTCTAAGCTGTACATCTAACCCTATCCACTCATACGCTGATGATTCCACCCTTCACCTTTCCATTCGGTTTGTGCAGTGTCCATCTCAGCAGTTAGTTTTAGTTTTTGATGGCTGCAGCATGCTTGCATGCGTCGGCCTTTTTGGATTGGAGCGTGTAGCATTTTATGACCAGATGCCCTTCCTGATGTCTACCAATGAGGATGAGGCTATGGCTCACCTAATGTCTGACTTGGCTCGTATCTCTGATTGGGGTAAAAATAATCTTGTTATTTTTCTATCTATCTGTCTATTGCCAGACGCCTCAATCCCGCACGGGGTGGCCACAAACAAATCGCCTCCATGTCTCTCTGTCCCCCGCCTTTTCACTACCCTGGTCCCAACTCACACCCCGCTTTCTCATGTACCTCTCCACTCCATCCCTCCGTCTCATCCTCGGCCTCTCCCTCCCTCTCCCCCCCTCCACCTCACTCACTTACACTCTTCTCGTCAGTTTTTCACTCTCCATCCTCTCCACATGCCCAAACCACCTTAACGTGTTTCTCCTAACGCTTCCTATCACGTCCACATCCACATCGCAACGCTCCTTCACTTCCTTATTTGTTAGTCTGTCTCTCCATGTGACTCCACATGCTCCTCTCAAATAACTCATTTCCACTGCTTTCACTCTTGACTTCAGTACTTCCAACAGGGTCCAAGCCTCACTTCTATATGTTAGAGTGGGTTGTTATTTTTAATGCATCAAAAACTCAGTTCTTACACGTATCTATCTGACAAAATCTTCCTCAGGATTACCCACTAATGTTTGATAATGTCCAGCTCAGTCCTGTATCATACTTGAACATGCTTGGGGTTTCATTCTCTCGGGATTTGTCTTGGAAAGAACATATTACATCTCTTTTGAAATCTGCTTCTAAGAGATTAGGTGTGCTAAGTCGATTCCGAACTTTCTTTACTTCTGCACAGTTGTTGACCTTGTACACGGGTTTTATTAGCCCGTGTATGGAGTACAACTCTTATGTGTGAGGAGGCTTCCCACATGCAGCGCTTCTCAATAGGGTGGAGTTAAAGGCTTTTCGTCTCATTAACTCTCCTCCTCTTACTGATTCCCTTCAACCTTTGTCTCTTCGCCGCACTGTTGCATTTTTATCTCTCTTCTGTTGCTACTTTAACAGTCACTGTTCCTCTGAACTGTCTGCTTGCATCCCTCCACCTCTACAACAGGCACTTAGTACACGTCTAGCAACAACCTTTCATCCCTTTTCTATCCAGCTCTGTAATGCAATAGTTAACCGTTACTCCCAGTCCTTTATTTTTGCAACTGGTCAACTCTGGAACTGTCTTCCTCTGTCTTTATTCCCTATTTCCTATGATTTCCAGTCTTTCAAACGCAGTTTGTCGTGGCATCTCGAGTTGAACGGATCTTGAATTTGGCTCTCTTTTGTATTGTTTTTGCTTTTTCTTGGAAGGAACAGTATGTGGGCCCATGGCCTTTGCTTCCTTCTTCTTTGCATAAAAGAAAAAAAAAAAACATACTCAAAACCTATTACTTCGAGCTGTCAGACAGAGTTCAGTTCAGTGCAATTCCAGTAAGAACTGGACCCATTACACCTGCACAACACTTGCATTCAGAAAACATTACACATACACCTGGACCTGCTCCTTATGCTCCTTCCCCCACATACTAACCCCTCCCCTCCCCACCAACCTTACTCCTACTTCCTCCACATCTCCTCAGCCTAACCCACCAATCCTTCCCACATCATCCAATCCCTCAACCCTTC
This sequence comes from Birgus latro, assembly GCA_018397915.1. Classification (NCBI taxonomy): domain Eukaryota; kingdom Metazoa; phylum Arthropoda; class Malacostraca; order Decapoda; family Coenobitidae; genus Birgus; species Birgus latro. The sequence continues at coordinate 14,864 of JAGKTI010013463.1, forward strand.
CCATTCCACCCCAACCCTTACCTCCATCACATTCTTCTCCTACCCCTTCTCCTCCCACACCACCACCTCCCTCCCTTGTTGCAACACCCAACACACATCGCACACACAACATAAACATCCTCCAGTTAAACATAGATGGCCTAAACACCAAAAAACAAGAACTCACACAATTCTTCAAACAACATAGCACACACATTGCCATCTTAGAAGAAACAAAACTACACAGAACACAAAAAACACCTACATTTCATAATTTCACCACCATTAGACACGACCGGGCCGCCAGCAGTGGCGGTGGACTTATCACCCTGGTACGCAAATCCAACAACTTTTCAGATACTAGTGCACACACAAAGTTACTTCTCACCCCACATGAGACCACAACAGAAATTCAATCAATTAAAACATGCATTGGTAACAAATCACATTTAACAATCTAACACATACATTCCCCCCCAGTTGTTTCCCACAGCACCACACAGTTACTCTCCACAAGTACACCACATCACTAACATACCCAGTATCATCCTGGTTAGTGATTTCAACACCAAGGCGTTGGCCTGGGATATCAACAACCCTGGCACAGACAGAGGGCTCGTACTACAATCCCAAACAGACACTCTTTTCATACTGAATAATCTCCATCAATATATCCATATCCCACACCAAGCCCTCTTCCTTCCGTCGTCCCCACATATCACCTTTTGCTCCCCAAATCTCATCCGCACAACATCCTGGAGAGTGGTCAAAACTTTTGGCTCCGATCACCTCCCAGTTATCATCACTACCAAAACCAGAATCACCCCAGCTGGCCACAGATGCACATACGCTGATTATAAGAGAGCCAACTGGGAGGCCTTCACAACTGAAACAGAACAACACTTTGAAATATTAAACAGTACATCCATCACAGACATCAACACCGCTGTGCACACTTTCAGTGCAATTATACAAAATGACAAAAGACACATCCCTAGGGGCAACAAAAAGAGATACAACCTCAACTTCACACCAGAAATTCAAAGCCTTATCAGTCAATGGGACACACTACAACACTCCCCAACACCTCATACACATGACACCATACAACAAATACAAGAACTCAGCACTCAGATGAAGTCTAAAACATCAGAACAGCAGACACTAAACTGGAACAATTAACTCCAAACACTTGACCACAAAACAAACATGAGCAGACTCTACGAAACACTAAACAGCATCACACTCTCCAATAGCAACACAACACAGTCACATGCTGCCATCACAACAGACACCATACCCTTAAACAAACAACAAGCAAACACTCTCATGAATCATTTTTCACATGTCAGCTATCTAAACCCCCATCACGACGACTGACTGATATCATCCGACTTAAGAGACATTTCCCCCCAGACCCAGACTTTGCACCTTTCACTTATAACCAGACGAAGCACATCATTAGCAGACTCAAACACTCATCTGCCTGTGGACCAGACAACATAAGCAACATACACCCTAAACACTTTGGACTACAAAGCATACAAGCACTCACCAAAATATCAAACAACAGCTACTCACACAACATGATATTCAACATCTGGAAGCATGGCATTATCATCACTATCCCCAAACCCAACAAATACCCCACGTTACCTTCCTCACACCACCCCATCACACTCCTCTGCACCCTCTCCAAAGTCAGTGAATGACTGGTACTACAACTAGTTATATCTTAAACCCCCTTAGCCCCATCACAACACAGTTTTAGGCCGCTACCTCCACAAATACACTTCTTACAGACCTTACACAAAGAGTTTTGATGGCATGAATTCAGCTAGGCCACCACACAGAACACTCGTAGTCACACTAGACATTAGCAAAACTTTTGATGCCATCCCCCACCACAACCTCACAACAAAATATTCAACACAAACATGCACAGTAACACAAAAAGATGGGTGGCAAACTACTTAGCAGGCAGACGTGCACATGTAACATTTGACGGTCAGTCTTTGGGCATCAGAAACTTCTCAAATGGCTTCCCCCAAGGATCTGTTTTGTCTCCTACGCTCTTTAACCAATACATGCACGACATACCCACACCCCACAAACCACAAATACACATAGCTTCCTGTGCAGATGTCATAACACATGTACACACCAAAATGCAGACACAGCTGCACACATCCTCCAACCTTACCCCAACATACTACATGAATGGTTCACCACAAACAGGCTCAAAATTGCCCCAGCCAAATCTAGAGTGACCCTTCTCACAAACTGGACAGCAGAACACAGGTGAGGAGACTGTAGCACCAGTCGAGCAGGGCAGTACTCCCAAGGTGGATGGAAAGCTGATGACAGGGAGAGCTGGAGCTCCAGTTTCATCAGCCCTCAGGACTTGTTCCTGACCATCCCCCTTTGCTGAACTTTTTCAGTGTCTCAGTAACACAGAGAGTAGACCAGCATGCTCTCTAATACAAGTTTCTCTAACTGTCAACACCAAACTACATACACGCTACACACTACACTTCCTTTTCAAAAAATTAAAAATGGCTAATGAAAATCGTGCCTCGGAGTCCCCAGGGGGGGGGGACCATAAATGCCCCCACCATCCGCCCCTTTCCCGGTGACGACTCTCGGAGCTGCCTGGAACCACTGTCTGACTCACTCCTTCTTCATTTCTGTAACATTCGCGGCCTTTCCTCTAACTTTCGCTCTGTTGAGCACCACCTCTTCTCCTCTAAACCTCACCTTCTCTTTCTTTCTGAGACTCAGTTGTCTGAGACAACTGACAGCAAACCCTTTTCTGTATCCTCCTACATTCTCTATTCTCATTTCAAAGCCAAAGGTGGCTGTTGTGTATATGTACGCAACGATCTATCTTGCTCTCGTGTTCCTGAACTTGATTCTTCTGAATTCTCTACTCTCTCGCTTTGGCTCTCCTGTCATTCTCTGACTAAATATATCTGTGCTGTTTACTTATCTCCTAATTCTACCGACTATCAAAAATTCTTTGACTATCTTACTTCTATGATGGAACACATTCTATCCATTTCTCCTTTCTCTGAAATCTCCATTTTAGGAGATTTCAATGTTCACCACCACCTTTGGCTCTCCTCTCCTTTCACTGATTCACCTGGTGAACAAGTCTACATCTTTTCTATCCTTAATGACCTAGAGCAGCTTGTACAGCACCCTACCCGTATCCCTGACCGCCTTGGAGAGAGTTCGAACATACTTGACCTTTTCCTAACAACTAATCCTTCTGCTTACACTCTTAATCTTTTCTCTCCGTTGGGCTCCTCCGATCATAACCTTATTACCTTAACCTGTCCTATTGCTCCAGTACTGCCTGTGGACCCTTCAAAGAAACGCCGCCTGTGGCACTTTGGAGCTGCAGACTGGGAGGCCCTCAGGCAGTACTTGTTTGATTTTCCTTGAAATGATTATTGCTTCCATGGCTGGGAGCCATCTGAGTGTGCCTTGCGCATTACGGAGGTTATTCTCTCTGGCATGGAAGCATACATTCCTTTTTCATATCCTCTGACTAATGCAAGAAAGCCTTGGTTTAATCACGCTTGTTCTAATGCTGTCTGCAACAAAGAAAGGACCTTTAAAAGGTACCGGAGCCAACCCACCCCTGAATCACATCTTTCTTATATTTCTGCCCGGAATCGTGCTAAGTCTGTTCTTCGCTCTGCTAAAAATAATTTCATCCGTGCTAAATGTTCCCAACTCTCCAACTCGAATTCTTCTCGCTCCTTTTGGCACCTTGCCAAACAACTTTACCTCATCATCCTTCCCTCCTCTTTTCTACTCTGATGGCTCTGTAGCTATTTCTTCTACTGATAAAGCAGATCTCTTTGCTCAGACTTTCTCCTCCAACTCTACCTTAGACAATTCCAGTGCTGTTCCTCAATCACTTCCCCCCTCAGACTTCCTCATGACTGACATTAAAATTTCTTCAGCTGATGTATTTTCTGCCATCACTGGCCTCAATATTAACAAGGCATACGGGCCTGATGGAGTCCCTCCTGTTGTCCTCAAAAACTGTGCTTCTGTGCTTACACCCTGCCTAGGTAAACTCTTTCGCCTTTGTCTCTCAACTTGTACCTTTCCTTCTTGCTGGAAGTTTGCTCTCATTCAGCCAGTCCCAAAGAAGGGTGACCATTTCCAACCCTCTAACTATCGTCCAATTGCTTTAACTTCCTGTGTATCAAAAGTTTTCGAATCAGTTCTTAACAGAAAAATTTTAAAGCATCTTTCCTGTCACAACCTTCTTTCTGATCGTCAGTATGGGTTCCGTCAGGGACGCTCCACTGGCGATCTTCTCACCTACCTTTCAGACTCCTGGTCATCCTCCTTTCAAGACTTTGGCGAAAGCTTTGCCATTGCACTTGACATCTCTAAGGCTTTCGATCGAGTCTGGCATAAATCTTTGATTTCCAAACTGCCCTCTTACGGTTTCTGTCCTTCTATCTGTGCCTTCATCTCTAGCTTCCTTTCTGGTCGTTCTATAGCTGCTGTTGTAGATGGCCATTGTTCTTCTCCTAGACCTATCAACAGTGGTGTTCCTCAGGGCTCTGTCCTATCACCAACTCTCTTTCTTTTATTCATCAATGACCTTCTAAGCTGTACATCTAACCCTATCCACTCATATGCTGATGATTGCACCCTTCACCTTTCCATTCGATTTCCGCAACGTCCATCTCAGCAGTTACTTCAGCAAACAAGGGATGAGGCTATGGCACACCTAATGTCTGACTTAGCTCATATCTCTGATTGGGGTAAAAATAATCTTGTTATTTTTAATGCATCAAAAACTCAGTTCTTACACTTATCAACCCGACAAAATCTTCCTCAGGATTACCCACTAATGTTTAATAATGTCCAGCTCAGCCCTGCATCATCCTTGAACATGCTTGGGGTTTCATTCTCTCGGGATTTGTCTTGGAAAGAACATATTACATCTCTTGTGAAATCTGCTTCCAAGAGATTAGGTGTGCTGCGCCGACTCCGAACTTTCTTTACCCCTGCACAGATGTTGACCTTGTACACGGGTTTTATTCGCCCGTGTATGGAGTACAACTCTCATGTGTGGGGAGGCTTGCCACATGCTGTTCTTCTCAATAGGGTGGAGTCAAAGGCATTTCGTCTCATTAACTCTCCTCCTCTTACTCATTCCCTTCAACCTTTGTCTCTTCGCCGCACTGTTGCTTCTTTATCTCTCTTCTATCGCTACTTCAATGGTCACTGTTCCTCTGAACTGTCTGCTTGCATCCCTCCACCTCTACGACGGGCACGTAGTACCTGTCTAGCAACAAACTCTCATTCCTTTTCTGTCCAACTCTCTAATGCAAGAGTTAACCGTTACTCCCAGTCCTTCATTTATGCAACTGGTCAACTCTGGAACTGTCTCCCTCTGTCTGTATTCCCTGCTTCCTATGATCTCCAATCTTTCAAACGCAGTGTGTCCAGGCATCTCGAAATTATTGGATCTTGAATTTGGCTCTCTTTTGCATTGTTTTTACTTTTTCTTGGAAGGAACAGTATTGCGGGCCCATGGGCCTTGGTTCCTTCTTCCTTGCATAAAAAAAAAAAAAAAAAATTCCACTCCTCACCATAAACAACACTCTCCTACCACACACACACACACACACACACACACACACACACACACACACAGGAAGAAACAGAATAATATTAATGGGAGATTTTAACTGTAGAGAAGTTGATTGGGAAAGTATGGATGTTGGGAACAATGAGGAATCATGGGGAAATAAATTAATGGAATTGATGATGGAAAACATGTTAACCCAGTTGATCAAAGAAAACACAAGAATTAGGGGTGACGATGAACCATCCAGGCTCGACCTAGTATTGACAAAGGATCCAAATTTTGTGAGAAACATAACCTACCAATACCCCTTTGGTAAATGTGATCATCTGGTAATTGAGATGGACGTGGTAGGAGTGAGGGAAGGAGAAAGAGATGAAAAACACAGGGAGAATAGATACAATTATGGGAAGGCAGACTTCGCTTCCCTGAGGAACTTTTTCCAAAATGTAGAATGGAGTAAAGTGAATTACAATCACAAATGTTGATGAGAAATATGAGTTTTTGACAGAAGTATATAAAACAGGAGTTACTAAGTATTTCCCAAAATTTTCTGCAGCTATGGAAAGGAAGAAAGAATGGTTTAACAACAGATGTAGGATGGCACAAGAGGCAAGAAAAAAAGCATGGAATAAAGTGAGAAGAAGGTATAGTGAAAGGGCTTGGGAGGAGTACAAGCAGGTAAGAAATGAATATGTAAGGGTACGGAGTGAAGAGGAAAGGAAATACGAAAAAGATATTGTATCTAACTGTAAAAAAGAGCCGAAACTATTTTATAGGTTTGTAAATGGCAAAATGAAAGTTAAGGACAGTATAATACGACTGAGGGATGGAGATGAAACATATGAAAGAGAGGAAGACTTGTGTGAAATAATGAACAACAAGCGCAGTCAGTTTATGTATTGGAAGATGAATTTAGGGAGCCTGAAATGGAACTCAGGCTGACGAGAATGGCCGAAATTACAGTTGACATGAATGAGGTGCTACAGCTGATGAAGGATTTGGATGTGAGAAAAGCAATGGGACCAGATGGTGTGGCTGGATGGATCCTGAAGAAATGTGCCGACCAGTTAGTGTGGCCAGTTTATGTCATCAAGACCTCGCTTGAAAATGGACAGTTGCCTAAAGATTGGAAAAGAGCAAGTATTGTGCCAATCTTTAAGGGAGGAGATAGGGAGGATCCACTTAATTATAGACCTGTGTCACTTACTAGTATTGTTTGTAAAATCTGTGAGAAAGTTATTAGAAAAAGATGGATAAGGTATTTAGAAGAAAATGAAGTGATAACACAAAGACAGTTTGGTTTTAGGGAAGGAAGATCATGTGTTACTAACCTATTAAGTTTCTACAGTAGGGTAACTGATGTCGTACAGGAGAGAGAGGGATGGGCGGACTGTGTCTATCTGGATCTTAAGAAAGCATTTGACAGGGTGCCCTGTAGGAGACTATTGTGGAAGTTGGGGAGCTTTGGAGGGGTGCACGGGAAACTACTAAAGTGAATGGGAGATTATTTGATAGGAAGGCAGATGAGAACAGTAATAAGAGACAAGGTTTCACAGTGGAGAAATGTGATTAGTGGAGTACCCCAGGGCTCTGTCCTGGCCCCAGTAATGTTTCTGATATATGTAAATGATTTGCCAGAGGGTCTGAATAGTTACATGAGTATGTTTGCAGATGATGCTAAAATTATGAAACATTAAATGTATTGATAGTTGTAAAGAACTGCAAGAGGACTTGAACAAACTACACAGCTGGAGCCAGACTTGGAAAATGGACTTTAATCCCAAGAAGTGTCATGTATTAGGAATGGGTATAAGTGAAAGAAGACCACACTGGACATATAAAATGGGCAATGAGATGATTAGTAAAAGAAAGGATGAGAGAGACTTGGGAGTGATTATTCGGGATGACTTGTCACCAGAAAAGCATATAAACAAAATCACTGGGGGAACTTATGGATTACTGATCAACATGAAGAGTGGCTTTTAATTATATGGATGAGGAAATGTTGAGGGAGTTGATAGTGACCATGGTAAGACCAAGACTAGAGTATGTGGCGGTGGTAGGGTCACCTCATTTGAAGAAGCATATTGATAAACTAGAGAGGGTTCAACAGATGGCAACAAAGATGATACCACGTTTAAGGGAACTCACCTACGAGGAGAGATTGGAAAAACTGAAGTTACCAACACTCCGTGAGAGAAGGGAAAGAGGTGACTTGATCACGATATTTATAAATGTAAGAGAATTGGAAAGGGTGGATAGAGAGGATCTGTTCGTGTTGGATGATGGAAGAACAAGAGGTCATGGCTTCAAGTTGAGGAAAAGTAGATGTCTTAATGATCTCAAAAGGTTCAGTTTCCGGAACAGAAGCATAAGTATTTGGAATGACTTAGACAAAGAGGTGATGCAGGCAAAAAACATTCATGTATTTAAAACTAGATTAGGTGAATGTAGATATGGAGACAGGAGAACACAAGCTTAGCTCAATTCCTGTACACTACAAATAGGTAAATACACACACACACACACA
>JAGKTI010013464.1:7980-22995 GCA_018397915.1 Birgus latro
AGACGAAAACATCTCGACTTGTCACGCACGCTACTGATCTTGTGAGTGTTCTCTTGCCGTTATTTTTGTTGCAACCCCGGAATCATCTGGACGTGAGCCTAGTGAACTGTAGAATATCGGCCACTTCAACCTGTCGCACCCAGAGATCCTTTGTTGAGGTTATTTTAAAGGACTGTCTGTTTTGTGGTTGTGCAGTGCATGTGAAAAGTGTTTTGTCGTGTGAGGGACGACTACATTGTTGTGTGAGCATAATGGATTGTTTATGAATTGTATTTTGTGTTGATACTGTACCTTAATTGGTTTGCTCTTAAGTTATTCGCGTGAGGCCCTATATGTTCGATGGAAGAGCTAACTTTAGAAGGACACTCTACTCCCACCTTCTGCTCCCCCCCACCCACACCTCCAACAGCATCTCGATCACTATATAATCTCTGTAATCACCCCTAACCATGTAATCATTGGCAGGATTAAAGGGAACAAAGTAGTATATTTAATCCGTTTTGACACAGTAGTGAGATGTGAAAGGTGTTAATAGTTGGCAGCAGCGATGAGCGGGGGATGAATGGCACTGACGATCCACTCCCTCCTCCTTCCCTCAAAACGTACGTTAGATAGGGGGATTTCCTGCAACCCCACATGATGGTTAGGGATCAGAATGGTGAATGCTAGGTTGGGAGAAACAGACAGGTATACCAACAACTCCCTAATATCCAATGAAAATATAGCTAGTATGGACAGTGGTGTGCACAGAATTTGAAGTGCAGAAGTTCTTCCCCTCCCCCCACCAAAAAAAAAAAAAAAAAGAGAGAGGCACCACGCCCTTTGCCGGGTACTGCTTCTGCAACTACTGCTACAAGTATTAGTAGCTGTAGTGAATGCACCGGTATGTAGCGTAGCAGCGGACTTGTATCCGCCTGATATGGACTGGTAGTTCTGCTACTGTACACGGTTAGACTGTTTTACGAGTGCTGCTTGGCAGGTGATCCGTAGAGCCCGAGGATACCGCCATACCTGGCACTGAAAGTGACCTACCTCATCAGTAGGCTCCTACACGGACAGGAAGCCTTTTTGGTATAAGACAAGAAATTCGCGAGAAAGTTTGTTGTGTTGGAGGCAGTGTTAGTGGTGGAGTCCATACATACAGTATTGAGTGAACCTTGACGGGGTCGATCGTTAACACATGTGGTGCCATACTACAGCCCTCGTCATCGATCCTAAATCTAGACAAATGACTGGGGAAGGCATCCAAATCCCCCCTCCCCCGACTAGAGGCGGCCGTCGATTTGCGATCTAGGTACTTATTTCAGTAGTAGGTGCGAAGAGACTAAATTAATGAAAGACAAACTTAGTCATGCTGTATGCGACCACTGGAGATCCTCATAGGTACAAAGAAAAGGAGGATAATCCCAAACCACAGAACCCTCCAGCCGGAACCTGGAAATTCTGTAGGGCGGTCTATTTTATACTAGTATATTCCACCATAGCGATTGCAACAAGTCTTATATCCAACCCTTTCTAGTCATAAACATATCTAGTCCTTTCTTGAAACCTGACTTGACACCGACTACATCCCTTGGTAGCTTGTTCCACACATCCACTACTTAGCTATTTCCAAACCACCTACCAATCTCCCCGCTGACAAGGACATTTTTCTTATTTGAAATTATTCGTATGTAAAACTGCCATTTCTCCATCTTCAGTGCTGACCTTCGAGATTAACATAACGTTAGTCACGAAAAAATGCCACGAAAAAGATGTAAAGCTGTAGTACTGTTATTCTGCCACTGACTTAGGGAAATAGGTTACAGGTATATACATACTGTAATTACGAAAGTCTCTGCCAAGTTAAAACCAGCTCTAAGTTCCTTATACTGTAGTCTTCTCATCCCTTTCCAAATATTTTTATGTTCATGTACTCACTGCAGTACCCTAATTAATATTAACGTTAAAAAAATTATCTGAATGATGTAGAAATGCAGGTATATTAATATTTTGCAATAGGCTAAATGTGGAATTTACATAAGCTTCCGGGTATACTAATGATATAGCTTAAAAAAAAAAAAGCAACTATTAACCGCCAGGCAAAGACTAGTTTATTATGTTATAAAGGTGGAAGAAAGAGGTTGGTGAGGGAAGCTGAAGGTACCGTACAGTGAGACAAAAATGGGCAGAACAGAAAGTACAGTACGGGATAAAATGCCGGTTAATATTCCAAAACTAGGAGAGGTTTAGAATGTTTGTCTGCCCATAGATGATTCCCCTTTAAATGATGTTTAAGGGATGAAAGTAGCTGACATGCCGTGTGTGTGTGACGTAGACGCAGTGGAAAAGTTGGCAAACTTTCCTCCCTGACTGTACCGGGGTGAGAGTAGATGGGAGACACTCAGGCTTTCGATCCCCAGCATCGGGGCAAATACGAGTTTATAAAAACAACCGAACGTCAACCCAGAGATAATTTTGTATGATAATTCAGCCAGGTCAGCTTCTCTTGCCTTTTGTATGTTAATCTGAGGCTAAAATTATATCGCAGTACTGGCAAGTGTACCTGGTGTTGCCTGGGTAAAAACTATGGCCGTTTATCGTCCAGGGCCCTGGCGGGTTATCCCCCTGTGGGAAAACCCCAAGGTCCTGTGTTACCCACTGGAACTTTCCTCCTTGGTCCCATTCCCCCCTGTTTCTACATGAACCTAATCTTCATGCACCTACTCTCCCACGAACCCACCCAGCCACCCCAAAACCCTTCCAACCCACCCGCTCACCAACGCTGCTACACCCCCCGCCACACACACATTCACCTCGTTCCCCTAATATGGTTGTAGGAGAAGCTGAAATCTCTACGGCAACTGGCCATCATGTTTCCACCAAGTAGACTTGATCACTTCTAATTTTGGCCATCAGAGGAACCACTTTAACATCTTTCAATCACATCAATAACTTCCCCGTAAAAAAAAAAAAAAAAGACCCCTTCGGAGCCCTCAAGACAAATAAATACAAGACAAGTACATTTTCAGTAAGATTAGATTCCGTACTGCACATCATTGTATTATACTATAGTTCCCCTAATGTATATCTGAAGTCAACTGCCTTTCAAAAAGAAAAGGAAAAAAATTCTCCGCAAGGTTCTTGGACATACAAAAATTATACTGGAATGCAAGGCTGTGTTATTGGCCTTGCTGGAATGTTTGACACGTGTGGAACCACCGCTTAGAAGTGTGAAAAAGGGGGGAGGGGGCTCAAACAGTGATTCTGGGCAAGTGGGCATACTGTAGTATGACGGATAGTGCATCAAACTGCAAGAGGAAAAGGTGTATATATGGCAAAACTATTAATAACACAAGAAAAACACATACACTTATCAGAGTCAATAGAAAAAATAAGAAAAAACCTGTTGGATGGAATAAAAACTTCTTGCATGAATAGCCTGTGCAACTGTGGTGTTACTGACTGATGACTTCCCTTCCTGTTCTTTAATCTGCCATCGTATCTTTTGACCCATTATAATACTTGAATGTTGTATTATTAAACAACTCCTAACCTGCCATCCATCCTTAACTTGCCATCCATCCTTAACCTGCCATCCATCCTTAACCTGCCATCCATCCTTACCGATCTATCTTTAACCTTCCATCCATCCTTAATCATCCATTCCTAACCTGGCTTCTATCCTTACCCATCCATCCCTAACATTCCATCCATCCCTAGCCTGCCTTCTATTCTCATCCATCCATCCCTAACCTTCCATCCATTCTTAACCTGCCTCCTATCCTTACCCATCCATCCCTAACCTTCCATCCATTCCTAACCTGCCTCCTATCCTTACCCATCCATCCCTAACATTCCAGCCATCCCTAGCTTGCCTTCTATCCTTACCCATCCAACCCTAACATTCCATCCATTCTTAACCTGCCTCCTATCCTTACCTGTCCATCCAAAACATTCCATCCATCCCTAACCTGCTTTGTATCCTTACCCATCCATCCCTAACCTGCCATTCATCTTGATCTATCAGTCCTTGACCTGCCCTCCATATTAACCTGTCCATCCCTATTCTGCCTTTATTCCTTAACCATCCCTAATATGTCAGCCATTTTCAACTAACCCCAACCTGTCTTCTCATTTAACCATCCCTGAAGTATCCTCTATCCCTAAGCTGTCCTCCATTAACAACCTTACTTTCAATCCTAACTTGCCCTGTATCTTTAAGGGGGTGCTGGCCTCAAATATAGGTAAATTTCTGGCTCATGGTCGAAAATCAGCTAAATGTTTTAAAAATATGGCTGTGGTGGTGGCAGCACACACACACAAAGTTTTATGGCTATCTACAATTCTTCATACACAGCTAGGGAGTTTTAACTTGTTAAATGGCCGTCCATGGGCACGGGGGATTTAAATTTGGCTCTCCTGTATAGTGTCTTTTTTCTTTTGGTTTCAACTGATTATATCTCAGCCATTTTTTTACCAATTTTCACCATTTTTTTTTTTCTGGAAGATATTTTTGAGGCAAAAAAGTTGGGGAGTCCAAATAAAGCAAATTTCTGAGCCTTTTTTTTTTTTAATATTTTTCCTCAGAAATTTGATTTGTAACTACATTACATTGAGTGACAAGCCAAATGGTTTCCTGTAAGCCAAGAAACCATTTACAACGCTGGGTGGTAACCATATAACCAAACCATACATGCTCCCTACGTGTCAACAAGTGGGTTGGTGGAGGGTTAGTGCCCCTCCCTGTAAAATAAATAACTCAAAGTCAAATGGCCACCCCTTACGGGATTATGGTGTCTGGCAATAGATAGATAGATAGAACTGAGGTTTTAAAGTAAAAATTCATTGTCCTTATCATGGGAGGGATACCCAAAAAATTGATTCCCAGAAAGTGTTACAGAAGGCCACTGGTTTCATGGAGACAAGCAAAAGATATTTGGTAAGTTCTTTTCAGCCATATAACATTCTGAACTTAAGTGAAAATTTGCACATGATTCCTAGTTAATTATGACATTATCGAATGGAAGGAAGTGATACTAAAGAGACTAATAAGTTAATAGAAAGGGAAATGATTAATAACTTTTCTGTGTCTGTAAAAATAATTCGGTTGTAACATCCAAGAGTAGCGAGAGCCAGCACCCCCTAAACCCTTTCAGTAAAGTACAGGAGTATTTATAGGCACATAATTTTATTCTTGTTACCGTCAGATTACTGGCACTTTATTTAGCTTAAGGAAGGCCTTTGTAGTGAGGAGGTTAGATACTGTTTCCCAGCAACCCCTTCAGTATGACATCATTTGTATTTCAGCCTTGTTATTGCCTAGTTACAGTATTCAGTTCAGGGAGACATTTTATAGTGATGAATTCTAAGCTTACAGGTATCTCCTTGTATTTTCCATGATGATGTCTTTTATATCCTTTCTTGGTAATGTGCAATATTTGCAATACAGTAATTTTATTTAGCGTACGGGTGGTACCTCGTAATAAAAGAGGACATCTTCAGCTTTTCGTCCCCAACTTAACCTTACTCTAAACCAGCCTTGCATTACAGAACTACCCTACCTTCTGTTTTTTACCATTCCTTTCCATGATCAGTTTAACCTTGCCTCAATTTTAACCACCTCCAAGTTATTTCTCTCGTGACCTAACACTGGAATCTCCACCTTAAATTCTCTTCTCCTGCACTCCCAACCTACATTTACTCTAAACCATCTTCTTTGCCATATTCCAATCAGGGTTGGCTACTCTAGTGGATTTCCTCTACTATGTTGCCTGTGTGTTCTCTTGCACACCCAATTCTCTCATGTCTCACCTCACACCATCTCTTCATCTGAATCTCTCCCTCCTCCCAGCCCTACCAGTGCCCTAAATTTTAGTCTCAAATGTATATAGCTACTGTATTCCAAGTTGCTCTCCATTCCTAATTTACTGTCTTTCCTAAACACATGCTTCATATTTAATTCTGATCATTCAAACTGCTAACGTACTGTATAATACAGTACAGTACTTCTCTTCTCCCTCTAGCTTCCACTTCTCATCCTTCCTTTTTCACCATTTTGAGCTTCATGACTTGTTTTTCTATTACTGTACATTCTGACCTGCTTTTCATCTCTGACCTCTCTTCTTTTATAACCCTAACTTTGCTGTTCTATGTAGTGAACAGTAAAGTTAGTACACTCCTGGATACTCACTACCACTGGACACCTGCAAATGGATGAAGTATATCTGAGAATGGATGCATGCCTTTGCCTAGTTGAGGAAATCTGCCTGATCCTTGCATGGCCTACTCAACAAAAATGATTGTTTGTCTACTGACTGTCAGTGTGTCAATACTGAAGGCTCTTTTTAGCAGGAACTTTATCATTAATACTGTATATGGTATTTATTTCCAGCCCTCAACACTGAGCCACTACCATTTGGAATGTTGCTTTTTCTGAGATGAGATAAAAATGCCCTTTTCAGTATGTTTGAATATAACAGTAGCAACTAGACATACATTATTATAAACATTTACCAGACTTTATAATTTTTTTCAGGGCAATGCTAAGGTGACCTCATTACCCTTGTGTTACCACACAACTACTGTATTATTTGTGCCTTGACATACAGTAGTCAAGCTTCCATCATTACCAACAACACAGTACAATATGCCGTCCATAGACCCATCAACCAGCAAAAAACCTCCAGTCTCGCAGTCCAAAATCTACCAGTTCAGGAACTGTCGACTGGTAAGGGATGGAAAAATTGTGAAAGATGATTTTTGGTTCAGAGATGGAAAGATTCTGAACCCTGAGCCAGTGTTCTTTGAGGAGCGTGTGCAAGCAGATGTTACTGTGGACTGCCGTGATGCTCTTATCTGTCCAGGCTTCATTGACATCCAGCTAAATGGTTTGTGCCAAGTACTTTGGACTGGATATACTCAGTTTATTTGTGTTAAATATCTGAAAATGCTTTTTTGTATTCTGCTTCATACGTTTTTGTAATCTTCTTGATAGCTACAGTTGACATAATCATAACAAATACAGTAGCTATATGAATAAAGTGTATCATAAAGTAAGAAACTTTGATATTACTTACCTGTTTGTCAACTTTTCACCATATCACAACCCTAATGTCCAACTGAAAGATGGGGTACTTTTAAAATTCCAAGGCAAGGCACAGTAGGTAAAGTAATGTAATCGTGTGACAAGATTTGGACAGATATATCCCTCACCTTTTCATGGGTTTCCTCCTTATATAGGTGGGTTTGGGTATGACTTTTCCTCTGATCCTGAGCGGCTGGATGAGTGTCTGGCAAAGGTGTCTAAAGGGATCCTTGCTACTGGAGTCACCTCATACTGTCCAACGGTGGTCACATCATCTCCTGCACTCTACCACCAGGTACAACACATTTTCTTCAATCTGTTGGGGAGATATAAAAATTGTAATGTAGTATAGTAATAGCAGACTGGAAATGGAGTTTATTTTCATATAGGTATACCAGTAGTTACGCAGATATACCAGTAGTTACACAGGCATACCAGTACTGTAGTTATGCATTCTTTATTACTATCTATCTATCTATTGCCAGACGCCATAATCCCGTAAGGGGTGGCCATTTGACTTTTGAGTTATTTGTTTTACAGGGAGGGGCACTAACCCTCCACCAACCCACTTGTTGACACATAGGGAGCATGTATGGTTTGGTTATATGGTTACCACCCAGCGTTGTAAATGGTTTCTTGGCTTACAGGAAACCATTTGGCTTGTCACTCAATGTAAAGCCACCTGTAAAAGAAAGAAAAGCAATAAGAAGTGACAGGAAAGATAGAAAAAATAGGAAGAGAGGAGGGCAGGCACAGAAAAAGAATGATAAAGGCTAAGGAAGAAGTAGGCAGCACTACATCAATATAAAAAAAAAAAAAATTTACGCCATGTTTTTCCCTAAGGGCTAAGACGTTGCCCCTCTGTAGAGGACTTAGGTTTGGAGCGTATATTAGTTTATGACTGGATGCCCTTCTTGATGTCTGACCCTTCGGCCAGAGCGGAGTGCTCTAACCCACTGAGCCACGGCTGTTATGCACAGCCTTTAACAGTACAGTTATTGTACATCAGTTTCTATCGTAGTGGTTGCACACGTCACTATGCAGTAAACCCACGATATACCAAACCCTCTTTTAATGAATTTTGGTTTTAACGACCACCTTGAGCTGGCCGAACATTGCATTCATTTAACGAGTTTTGTTTGGTAAAATTGTGGACATGCAGGAAACACCAACCAACATGGCATCCCTACACACACACATGCACGCACACACACCTGTGTTCCTCCGCATCACGCAGAATGCCGCACCATCTCTGGGTGACCAGCATCATAACAGGAGCCATAAATAGAGTATTTATTGAGAAAAAGAGCCATTTAGACCTAGCTGTATGTTACTGTGTACAACTGCACAGCTGAATGATGCTCAGTATTTAATGATTTTTGTTCAGTAAAAGCCACGACGCCTGGGAAATTACTGAACTGTATGGTGTTCAACTTTAATGAACAACCAGCTTTAACATCAGGAGTCTGGTACCAGTTAGTTTGTTATATCATGTACAGTATACCGTATGCATAATTTTAACCTTTGATAATTTGACAAGTCTGGGGCTCTTCCCCTGTCAAATCCCATAGATGTGGCAGGAGATGATTCAGTCATTTAATACTATCAGAGTCAGAGGCTGGGCATTTGTTCTTTAAAAGTTCTGGAAAATGATAGCATATCCTTGAACCTTGTACCTCACACAGGATTCAGTATTTTGGGAGTACAGTACTTGTAACTGTTTTTAGATAAGAATATCTGATTGCAAAAAATAATGTACAGAACTGTAGATGTCTTCCTTTTTTAACTTGATTCCAAATATCAAAACTCCCCAGTAAATTACAGTTCACTTCCATGATCCTCAAACACTTAGGCTAAATTGTTTAGAAACCAAGAATGTTTCTTTGAGTTTTTCAGATGAAACTCAAATGTAGTTTTCTAGGAACTGGAAGATATTATAAGGCATCTTCCTCCTTCTCCTAGGAGCATTCGTTACTTCTTAAAAAAAAAAAAATAATAATGATTTATTGATACACAAAATATTGCAGTAATATGTAAGAATGTCCTGTTCCCTAAGAGCATAACCAACCACCTCTGCTGCCTTAGTGGCTGACAGATGTGGTGCCCTGCTGCTATTGTGTCAACAAGATAGAACAGTTGCAATGTCACAAGATTCAGAGAAGGAAGAAGGAAGAAGTCAAAAAGAAGGATGCAAGGAGATGCTAGAAAGAAGGATGAGTCATAGGAGGAAGATAAAGATGTGTGAGAGGAAGAAACTAGGGAGATGAATATGTGAGAAGGTGAAGAAGTTAGAGAAAGGGATGTGTGAGAGAGGAAGAATAACAGTGTGAGGAGTGTGGAAAAGAGAGAGGGAAGGAAGAAAGAATGAATGAAAAAGGTAGGAAAAGATGTGAGAGTGAGGAAATGAAGGAAATGGCCTGCAAATGAGCACAGCAGAGACTGTGGTTTCAAGCATCACCATGAAGTTAATTATAGGAGGATAGGTGCACTGATGACATATCTGCACATTTACACACAAACCGACTGAGTAAAATCGTTCTACTAGATTGTGTTCACACACATACAGTGGATCATCGTTTTACACAGCTAGTTTCGTTTTCGTTTTCGTTTTTGAAGGCTCCAACATGCTTGCATGCGTCGGCCTTGGTCACCTAATGGCGGCTCTCCACGCTGCTCGATCCTTGGCAGCCTCCCTGTTCAGTCCCTTAACCCTTAAGTCACACTTAATGACCTCGTCCCATGTCTTTCTCGGTCTACCCCTCCCCCAGTATTAACACTTCTCACCCTCTGTACCCAATTATCATCCCCCATCCTCTCCACATGTCCAAACCACCTCAGCCTACCTCTCCTCATACTATATCAATGAAAAATATTGTGCAAATTGGAGCACATATAGTGTCTCATAAGAACCTCTGTTATTTACATGTAGCTGTTGTGTCTAAAGAAATTCAAAAATTTTCCTGTCCCCCTTTTGGCCCTCTTGAACAATTTCCCCCTCACAGTTGCATACATGATTTACTCCATACGAAGCACAAAAACAGTAGAAGCATCATTAGGCATAAAATAGGGTGAAAGAAGAAGTAAAACGTGGTAAATAAGTGGGATTTTTCACTATGAAAGGTCCCAGTGCACAGTGTTGGTACTGGGGGATATCTAAGGCTTAGGGAGTAGAGGGGGGAGAATGCGCAATGCCTCTAATCCTTTGAGGGCTGAGGCCAGGTCTGAAAGGCCTCAAACCCCTCAAAGTCACTCATCCTCTCATCGTCAGAGGCAAGGCTAGTGTTGATGAGAGTGGTGGTGCAGATGTGCTAGGACAGGGGGACTGAGATGGTCATGAGTTGGAGTGGGCAGGAGGCAGGCAAACAGTGTTAAGTTGTTGAGACAGCTCATTGACTTCCTTTATTAGCTGCTCTTTCTTTGTATGTAGGACCTGCTGGGAACCATGTCCATGAACAAATCTTTGAGTTGGCCAGCAAGTTCCAAGACTGCCAAGTTGCTGTCCCTGCTGGATTTTGTCCTAGTGCAAATGGCTGATTTGTTACCATTTAAAAAATTTGCTACATCTGTTACTCATTCATTAACAGCGGGCCGCCAGTCTCTCCTCTTTTCTTGTCCAAACACTCAGTGGATCTCATTGGACCCTTCCACACGTAGGTTCACTGGTAGGTTGTGTGGGAGTAATTGATGCCATCACACATGCAAATTACACTCAGACACAGTTGTGGTATGGCAGTCACATGGGATATAGAGTTGTAGGGATATAGAGTTGTGGGGCTCTAGATCTAGGCCACTGGGATACAGGGTGAGGAGGAAGCACATTGCACATACATGAGAGGAGGGGGCAGGAAACAAACTGCACATGCATGGTTGCCATGTTGGCACATGTCACCAAGTGTTTGTGTGTGTGTGTGTATTTACCTATTTGTAGTATACAGGAATTGAGCTAAGCTCTTGTTGTCCTGTCTCCATATCTGCATTCATCTAATCTAGTTTGTGTGTGTGTGTGTGTGTGTGTGTGTGTGTGTGTGTGTGTTTATTTTGGTGAACTGGGATGGGATTCAGCCCAGGGATTTTACCATGGAAAAACATGATTTTAATGCACAAGCCAGTTTTGGGTCAAGGTTTGTAGTGCTACTCAAAATGTGTTTCATGTGAATGAGACCGGCATATAATGAAAGTCCATTGTATATAGGTATTTTGAAGATTTTGTTCTGTGCCAGATAAACATGTAGCTGTGATGTGTGTGTGTTTATTCAGACTTTGGGAAGTTGATCATTATGTTATTTTATCCAAACTTTTTCCAGATTTTTTATATTAAGAGAGAAACTGAAATAGGGGAACATTTTATTGGATAGTGTTGAATAAATGAGGCTTGATGGGTTACTGAATAGCCAACCCACAAGACTCAAGACGGCTGAAATTCAGAGTACAGTACTTTCATATCTTCCTGCCTTCATTTATAAAGGCTCCAACATGTTTGAATGCTTTGGCCTTGGTCACTTATTGGCAGCTCTCCACACTGCTCAGTCTTCAGCACCCTGTCTTTTCAGTTCCTTGACCCTGAGGTCACACTCTGGGACCTCGTCTTAGGTCATTTTCAGTCTGCCTCCCACACTTGTAAGGGAACTACAGTATTATCATTAATCTTATGTATATAGTGATACTGTCCATGAAATCAGAACAAATAAAAAATACTGTAAACGTTTACATCAGGTACTGCCACGACTGAGGCAGCGTGCTGGAGGGTCATGGGGTGCAGGGATCCTGGGGGCACATATTGAGGGACCCTTCATCAGCATGGAGAAGAAGGGTGCCCACAAACCTGAGTTTATCCGCAACTCCATCCAGGTAAGCAAACCTTGTAGTTTGTGGTACTATACTGTGATAAAGGTTTTTGAATCTTGTCTGTGATATTTGTACATTAACATAACAAAAGTACAAGTGAATGATGTTGATCTGTATTGTATCTCCATAAATCATAAAACAACAATAACAACCACAACAGTTTTATAATTCACTAATCGTGTAACACGAACTGGTACTTTTAGAGGACTGTAGTCATAATCAGTAGTGGTAACCGTACATTCAAAGTCTGCCTGAAGCTCCTTTCAGATTATAATGGTGCTCAGAGAACTAGCTTGGGATTTTAGATTTGGGTTGCTGGAATGTGGTACTGCACTTAGCAAGGGGAGGAAGCACTGCACAAAATTCAGAAAGTGGAAGGAGAGTAAAGAAGCTAGGCAGTTAAGAATGAGTGTGCAGACAAAGGTTATGGTTCATGAGGTGAACAGTTGATTTAATGTAAAGTGGTTAATTTGCCATATTCAAGAAAATGGAAAGTGGTTAATTTGCCATAGTCAAGAAAGGGGTTGGTAATAACTCCATATTGTGTGGTGTTAGGTGGGTAATCAAGAGGTGCAAAAGCATCAAGAGTCAGTTACATGTTGCAACCATCACACGTGTGCCATATTTTTTTTCTTTATGTATTTGATTTTGGGCATAGATCAGGCAGCCCATTATGTGCAGTAGATGGTGCCACATACCTTCGCATGTCAGTGATATCCACTATCTATACTGAATACATGGTAAGGTTATCTCATTCAGAAAATTGTCTGGTTCAGCCAAAGTTGAAAAAAGACTGCCGTAAAATATACTGTATACAGTTGCTTTTAAGTGTGTTGATGAGTTTTGCTACTTGGCAGATATGATTAGCCCAGATGATATAGAAGCTTGCTCATTTTGCATGATTCAGAATTGATGTGGATGAAAAGCTTTCTTCTGTGCGTGAAAAGGAAGATGCATACTTCATGTGTAAGAAG
This sequence comes from Birgus latro, assembly GCA_018397915.1. NCBI lineage: Eukaryota > Metazoa > Arthropoda > Malacostraca > Decapoda > Coenobitidae > Birgus > Birgus latro. Next base: position 20,866 of record JAGKTI010013464.1, read on the forward strand.
TGTGATGTTCTGTGGTAGTGAAATGAGGGAAGTTACGGATGGCAATATCTGTGTGAGTGTACTGAAGAGGGAATTGTAGGATGGATGCAGAATGCCACACTGACAGGACAGAATATTATCTGCTGAATTAACCCCTTCACTGTAATGATGCCTGTTGTGTTTTATTCTTTCAGCTGCTGGATGATTGCAGAGTATAGGTAGCGCCATTTAGGGCTTAGGAACACATTTAGGTATGGAGAGTTAGCAGGGTGATGCTTACAGGTAAATGAAGATGGTCTGGACATCTGGAGTGTAACATAAATCTGAACATGGCAGAGACAACTCCCTGGGGACAGACTATGGGGAAAAGAGGATGAAGTTTTGAGAACTAATCATAGGATTAGAAACCTGACAATATTAGAAAAAACCATGCAGCTTAGAAAGTAGCCATCAAATGAACAAAGCTGACCCAATCAAGTATAGAACACTGCTGTTAGAATGGTATGGGTATGTGTGTATATATCCTATTACAGAATAATGGGTTAAAAATATAACTTAATGTGCCAAGAGACCAATAACCTGTATAGCACCACTGATTTAACTTTTTCATGGTCGGTCAGAATGTTGGTGAGCTGGAAGCAGTATATGGAGCCCTGGACAATATTGCCTTGGTAACAGTGGCCCCAGAGCTGCCTGGAGCATCAGAAGCCATTGCTCATCTTGCTGACAGAGGTGTTGTTGTCTCACTTGGTACGTCAGAAGCCCCATTCTTTCACAAAACCGTAATCACTTTCACTTATGTTTTCATTTGCATTTTTTTTTGCATTCACTCAACCTACAGTACTCCTCTCTTATGGTGAGATAGATTTTCATTTATCAGCTAATGTGGCTGTCATAAACCTGTTAGGAAATTTCTGTGTTTTACTTGCAACAAGTTGACATCACACTCTAACTGCCCTAGTGCCATAATGTCATTTGGATATACAGTTTCCTGGTAATTGAAATTTATTCCGTAAGACAAATCCCTTCATACCTGTAGTTGAGTTACTGACTATACAATATGTAACTAAACTTAAAAAGGGGAATATTAAGATAAGCATATCATACACTGTACTCTTTGATGCAGTGTACTGTGCTAGAATTTTATATGCAGCATGGAGAGTAGACCAGCATACTCTCCCAAACATTTCCTCTAACTATCCTATGCACTACACCACATGCGCTTTACATATTACACAACATATCCCACTACGTTACAGGGGTTGACACCAGCCATGTGGCCAGAAAACTTTGCCCCCGCTACCTAGTGGCGGACTTTGAGGGAAGGCGTGACTGGGGTTCCGCCGGCATAGATCATGGGTCTGGGGCGAGATGGGGCTCGAACCTGTGCTAGAGGGTACAGGGCATTGCGGTTCCCAGGCTGCCGCTTCCACTCAATAGAGAGGGGCCCGAACCTGGGAGTAGCGCCCCAGGAGGCTGCCTTATCAGTGGGTGTATAATGGCGGGGCAGTTGCAGTGCCAAGCCGCGTTTGGAGGGTGTCCCTGCAGCTGTCCTGGCAGGGTGCCCTGAGGCCACTACCACAGCCACTGGTAAGCTGGTGGGCTAGGGGTCCCAGATCCATTGCCTGGACCTGGGACTGTGCAATGGGTCGGGCCTTTGGAATGTTTACCCCCCTTTATCTTACCGACTATGAACTACAAATACAAGCACCGAAGCAAGCCTGAGGACAGCAAATCACCCAGGGGGTTTAGGGTGGGTTCGTAGTGTGTGGGAAGTTTGAGAGGAAGAGCAGGGGAAGTCGTTGAGGCATTCAGTAGGAGGTGGGTGGATGTGGCATGTTTGCAGGAAGTCCGGTACAGGGGTGGATCAGCCAGAAAGATTGTTGGGAAGGATTGCTACTATAAGTTGTTTTGGCAGGGGGGAACTGATGGATATGAGGGTGTGGGTGTGTTGGTTGCAGAGAAATGGGTGGAATATGTCATGAATGTTATGAAAGTAAGTGATAGGATATTAATAGTGAAAATTTTGACCGGGCAGAAAATGATTTCAGTTATATCGGCATATGCTCCACAGGTAGGATTGGATGACGCAGAGAAGGATAGATTTTGGGATGATTTAATACGTGTAGTAAGTGGTATGGGTGATGATGA